>JBBPBX010002548.1:40747-89721 GCA_038048925.1 Garcialebias charrua
AAGATCTGGACTGCAGGCTGGACATTTCAGTACCGGATCCTTCTCCTACGTAGCCATGATGTTGTGATTGCTGCAGAATGTGGTCTGGCATTATCTTGTTGAAAAATGCAGGGTCTTCCCTGAAAGAGATGACGTCTAGATGGAGCATATGTTGTTCTAGAACCTGAACATAGTTCTCTGCATTAATGGTGCCTTTCCAGACATGCAAGCTGCCCATGCCACAAGCGCTCATGCAACCCCATACCATCAGTGATGCAGGCTTCTGAACGGAGCGTTGATAACAACTTGGGCTATCCTTGTCCTCTCTGGTCCAGATGACATGGCGTCCCAGTGTTCCATAAAGAACTTCAAATTATGACTCATCTGACCACAGAACAGTCTTCCATTTTGCCACACTCCATTTTTAATGACACCTGGCCCAGTGCAAACTGTATTGTTGGTAGAAGTGTTGTTTGGCGTACGATGTCCAAGACAAATTTCCCCTTGGGGACAATAAAGTATCTATCTATCTATCTATCTATCAAACGTCTGAGCTTGTGGAGTTTGCTTAGAAATGGCTTCCTCTTTGCACTGTAGAGTTTCAGCTGGCACGGTGGATTGTCTTCACTGACAATGCTTTCTGGAAGTATTCCTGAGCCCATTCTGTTATTTCCTTGACAGTGGCATTCCTGTTTGAGGTGCAGTGACGTTTAAGAGCCTGGAGATCATGAGCATCCAGTAGAGTTTTACGGCCTTTACCCTTACGCACAGCGATTGTTCCAGATTCTCTGAATCTTTTGATGATGTTATGCACAGTTGATGATGATAACTTAAAAATCTTTGCTATTTTACGCTGGGTAACACCATTCTGGTATTGTTGCACTATCTTTCTGCGCAACGATGGTGGAATTGGTGATTCTCTTATCATCTTGGCTTCTGAGAGACACCACACTCTGAGAAGCTCTTTTTATACCCAATCATGTTGTCAATTGACCTAATTAGTGTTAATTGGTCTTCCAGTTGTTTGTTATATGCTCAATTTCCTTTTTCCAGCCACTTATTGCTACCTGTCCCAACTTTTTGGGGATTTGTTGACACTGTGAAATTTTGAATCAACATATTTTTCCTTTGAAATGTTACATTTACTCAGATTCAACTTTTGATCTTTTGAGATTTTAAGGGGGGCGTGGCGACGGAGTAGGAAGAAGTCGCACACAGGCTCCTGCAGACATTTGGCTTTCTAAATTGTTAATACCCCGCTGTACAGTATAAACCTGTTTTTAATGCTTATACTGAACAAAACTTAAAAAGACACCAAGTGAACCATGTCGAAATCTGGAAAGAGCAGCAGAAGGGAACAGACAGCAGAGAGTTCTTCTTGTGTGGGCGTTGGCGCAGCTGACGGGGCAAGTGGACCTTTAACTGCGACGCAGGTATCGGATTTACTGGAGAAGTTCCGGGAAAGCCTTGCAGCGGACTTTAAATCTTCATTCACCACCCTAGACAGTAAATTAGACATTATACAATCGACTGTCTCAGGGCACGGAGAACGCATCGGAGACCTCGAATCTAACGCTAATGACGTCAGCCAACGCCTGGAGCTGCTCGAAGCTACAACCTCAGAACTACGTGAGGAAAACAAACAGCTGAGGCTGAAACTTTCAGACCTCAAAGGGAGAAGCCGATGTCAAAATCTTAGAATTGTGGGTCTACCAGAGTCCATTGAAGGTCCACAACCTACTGCCTTTTTTTCTCAACTTCTTTTGGAAGTATTTGGAGACCAGGTTCTGACTTCCCCACCTGAGTTGGACAGAGCGCACCGCATTCCTATGCCCAAACCGGGACCAGGTGGTCGTCCGCGCCCTGTCATCATCCGCTTTCACCGCTTTCAAACTAAAGATTTAGTGATGAGAGAGGCGCGGAAACGTGGGACTGTGGAGTACCGTGGTCACAAACTTCGTTTGTATGAGGATTACAGCGCTGACGTGTTACAGAAACGTGCTGAATATCGTGATGTCATGGCTCAACTTTACAAGAAGGGACTCCGGCCATCACTTCTTTTCCCAGCAAAGCTGCGCGTCACACTCCTGAGCGGTGAGAGACGGTGGTTATCTTCAGTCTCTGAGGCTGCTGACTTTGTCCAGTCCTTAGAGGAGGACCAGCGCTCATCATCGTGAGATGGGTGTTCACGGTAAATCAGCATGTTTACTTATAAATGACTGTCCTCGACTTGGCTGCTGTTTGATGACTGCTGCTGTTAGTAGTGGGTTATTGCTTGGTTGATTTTGTGTTACATATTGGCTGTTTGTATCTGCTCTAAGTTATACAGGGGTTTAATGTTATTTTTGTGCAGGATAAAAGCTTTAGTAAGGAGTTATATTATTGGATGACAAGTTGGAGTAATGGTGTTTTAGTGGTTGTTGTTTTTTGCAACCTGTTTTTTGTTTTGAGGGTTTTTAAGATGGCAGAATCCCCCTTCTTTTTTTTTTTCTCTCTCTTTTTTTCTCTCCCATTTATTTATTTATTTATTTTATTTTTCTCCCCTATGCCTACTCATTGTCAAATGTGTCTTTTTTTTTTTGTACAGTTGATAGTAGATGAATAATAATCTTACGTTCATTAGTTGGAATGTGAAGGGGCTAAATCATCCAGTAAAACGCAAAAAGGTTTTTTCACGTTTGAAACAGCTCAGGTCTGGGGTAATTTTCCTACAGGAAACTCATTTGAGGGATCAGGATCACTGGCGGCTGAGGAAATGTTGGACTGGACAGTATTTTCATTCTAACTTCAGTGCAAAGGCTAGAGGGGCTGCTATTTTAATCAATCAAAATATTCCTTTTGTTGCCTCTACAATCCTCTCAGATAAAAATGGAAGATTTATTATTGTATCAGGTAAACTTGGTAATAAGCTTGTGACATTTGCTAATGTTTATGCACCCAATTTTGATGATGTTCAATTTTTCCAGAATCTTTTCTCCCAACTTCCAGATCTGAATTCTCATTCTTTAATTTTGGGCGGAGACTTCAATTTATTTTTAGATGCATCTTTAGACCGTTCCTCCTCTAAACCTGCCTGCCCAAATAAATCTGCAACATGCATCAAGTCCTTTCTTAAGGATTTTAGTCTCACTGACCCATGGCGTTTTTTATATCCAAATGGTAGGGACTATTCTTTTTTTTCTCATGTTCACCATACTTACACCCGTATTGACTATTTTTTATTGACAACCTGTTACTTCCAAATCTTAGATCTTGCAGTTATGAAAGCATTACAATTTCTGATCATGCCCCTGTCACGTTCAGCGGCCCCGCTGACCCATTGGCCCCTGACCCTTTAGGCCCCGCTGACCCATTGGCCCCTGACCCATTAGGCCCCGCTGACCCTTTAGGCCCCGCTGACCCTTTAGGCCCCGCTGACCCTTTAGGCCCCGCTGACCCTTTAGCCTGACCCTCTCCCTTAGCCTGACCTTTCCCCTTTAGCCTGACCCACTCAAAGAGAACAATCTTCACATGAATGTGAAGAAGACAAAGGAGATGATTGTGGACTTAGAAGGAACAAACACACCCATGCCCCACTGAAAATAGGTGGGTCTGCAGTGGAAGTGGTCTCCAGTTACAAATACTTGGGTGTACACATGAATGATAACCTCAGCTGGAGCAACAACACCACCAGCCTGATCAAGAAAGGTCATCAGAGACTCTACTTCCTCAGACGGCTGAGACGAGCTGGTCTGAGCAGCCCAGTCCTCACCTCCTTCTACAGGTGTGCAGTGGAGAGCATCCTGTGCTCCAGCATCAACGTGTGGCATGGAGGCTGCACAGTTGAAGAGAGGAAAGCTCTGCAGAGAGTGGTGAAGGCTGCACAGAAGTCTGTTGGAGTCAGTCTCCCCACCATCACAGACATTTACACCTCCAGATGCAGGAAAAGAGCCACCTGCATCATGAAAGACCTCACTCACCCAGCACACTCACTCTTTGCCCCACTCCCCTCAGGACGGAGGTTGAGGAGCATCAAGTGTAGAACCACTAGACTGAGGAACAGCTTCTACCCTGAGGCTGTTAGACTCATGAATAAATAAAAATAAAATAAAAAATAAACACTGCAAAATATCACATCATACTGATGCTGATCTGTTTTCTTGTTGCTGTATTCATCTGTGTTCATCTGTGACCATCTGCTCATACAAACTCATGTTCGTGCTGCTGTGTATTACTAGTTGATGTTTTTCTTAGTTAGTTCTAGATGTTATTACTGTTTTTCTCTTTCATTTGTTGTTGGATGTAACTGGGACCTCGTGTACATAATCTCGTTTTCATCTCATGTACCACATGCGGTGCAAATGACAATAAAGACTCTCTGACTCTGACTCCCTTTAGCCTGACCCTCTCCCTTAGCCTGACCCTGACTCCCTTCTGTCTGTCATAGTTTTTTCCCCTTCTGTCCACCCTCTCCCTTTAGCCTGACCCTCTCCCTTAGCCTGACCCTTCCTATTTGTTCATCCCAGTAAGTTCATCCCAGTAATGCTTGTCACCCTCATCTGCTCCTGTCTTCTGACCCTTCCTATTCATCCCAGTAATGCCTGTCACCCTCCTCTGCTTAGTTCATCCCAGTAATGCCTGTCACCCTCCTCTGCTTAGTTCATCCCAGTAATGCCTGTCACCCTCCTCTGCTTAGTTCATCTGCACCATGCTTATGTTCTTTGTTTCTGTCCTTTCCTCAGTCTTCCTCCTCAGTCATGTCTCACAGCCACTCCTGTCAGTCAACTGTTCACCACGCCCCTTCTACCTCAGCCTAGCAATCAGTTTCATTCCTTCCACCTGTTTCCTTCCACCTGTGCAGCTCAGCATTTAAGCTCCTGCCAGCCACTGCAGTTTGCTCAGTCATTGTTGTTGAATCTTTGGTTCCAGCTCTGGTCACAGACATCACGGTCCTCTGTTTTTGCCTGCCTGCCTAAAGTCTTTGTTTGAAAGTTTTGCCGCCACGCCGGCTTTTGTTTTTGTGTTGTTTAAAAATAAATAAGTTTTATTTTTGAAATACATCTCCTGCTTCGATCATCTTGCCTGCTTTTTGGGTTCACACCTACGGATCGTGACAGAATGACTGAGCCAACTGAACCCAATGGTAAGATGATCACCTTATTCGAGTTTTTTGCCCGTGAGGCTGAGAAGACTGCCCGGAGGGAGAGAGAGGAGGAGAGGAAAGACCTGTTCAGGGGAACCCGCCTGGCTAGAAAGCCCGTTTTCTCCTGTCCACCTCAGTGGCTTCATGAGGAACCTTCAGAGGAGGAACCAGACACTGACGAGGAGTACTGGTTCCCCTCTGCGCCATGCTCACGCCACCGAGGACAGAGGAGTCGACGACGGTCTCAGCTCAGCTCTCGCTCTCAGGAGGAGCGTGGGGGGATGTTGCTGGAGGGGCAGTTCAGCCCTGATTCACCAGAGGTGCGGGAACGCTGGCAGGCTTATGTGGAGGCGAGGTACCTGTGTCCGCCCAGCCGTGAGGAGGTCCAGACGGTCGCTCCTCACACCTGCCAACCTGAGGGGGTCACTTCACCGGCTCTCTTGACTCCTCCACCACCTGCTGAAGCTTTGGCACCTCCACCTCCCACCTGTCTCACTTCTCGCCGCCGCAGAAAGAGAGGTCGCCGTGGGACCCAAACCGTCTCTCTGTCTGAGTCACCCATCCCTGCTCCTCAGACCTCGACGTTGCCCGCTGCCGCCGCAGGGGCTTCACAGACCTTCATGCTGCCCGCTGCCGCCGCAGGGGCTTCACAGACCTTCATGCTGCCCGCTGCCGCCGCAGGGGCTTCACAGACCTTCATGCTGCCCGCTGCCGCCGCAGGGGCTTCACAGACCTTCATGCCGCCCGCTGCCGCCGCAGGGGCTTCACAGACCTCCATGCGCCCGCTGCCGCCGCAGGGGCTCCACAGACCTCCATGACGCCCGCTGCCGCCGCAGGGGCTCCACAGACCTCCATGACGCCCGCTGCCGCCGCAGGGGCTCCACAGACCTCCATGACGCCCGCTGCCGCCGCAGGGGCTCCACAGACCTCCATGATGCCCGCTGCCGCCGCAGGGGCTCCACAGACCTCCATGACGCCCGCTGCCGCCGCAGGGGCTCCACAGACTTCCATGACGCCCGCTGCCACCGCAGGGGCTCCACAGACCTCCATGACGCCCGCTGCCGCCGCAGGGGCTCCACAGACCTCCATGACGCCCGCTGCCGCCGCAGGGGCTCCACAGACCTCCATGACGCCCGCTGCCGCCGCAGGGGCTCCACAGACCTCCATGACGCCCGTTGCTGCCGCAGGGGCTCCACAGACCTCCATGACGCCCGTTGCTGCCGCAGAGACCACTGTTATTATCCAACAGATCGAGAGACTACTTAATGCTGCTACCAAAAACCCTGATCCCCATTATAAACTCAAGACATATTCCATCATGGAACATTTAATTACAACCAGTGGTTTCACGCCAAACCCAGGCCTCACTCGACTAATGACTTTTGTTAAGGCTACAAGTAAAGGATTAGCCTCCTTATTGTCTACTGCTGAGCCTGAATCCTCCACGTCGCCCGCTGCTGCTGCTGCAGACGAGGCCCCACAGCTCTTCACGTCGGCTGCTGAGGAGGAGGCCCCACAGCTCTTCACGTCGGCTGCTGAGGAGGAGGCCCCACAGCTCTTCACGTCGGCTGCTGAGGAGGAGGCCCCACAGCTAGAGGAGGCCCCACAGCTCTTCACGTCGGCTGCTGAGGAGGAGGCCCCACAGCTAGAGGAGGCCCCACAGCTCTTCACGTCGGCTGCTGAGGAGGAGGCCCCACAGCTCTTCACGTCGGCTGCTGAGGAGGAGGCCCCACAGCTCTTCACGTCGGCTGCTGAGGAGGAGGCCCCACAGCTCTTCACGTCGGCTGCTGAGGAGGAGGCCCCACAGCTCTTCACGTCGGCTGCTGAGGAGGAGGCCCCACAGCTCTTCACGTCGGCTGCTGAGGAGGAGGCCCCACAGCTCTTCACGTCGGCTGCTGAGGAGGAGGCCCCACAGCTCTTCACGTCGGCTGCTGAGGAGGAGGCCCCACAGCTCTTCACGTCGGCTGCTGAGGAGGAGGCCCCACAGCTCTTCACGTCGGCTGCTGAGGAGGAGGTCCCACAGCTCTTCACGTCGGCTGCTGAGGAGGAGGCCCCACAGCTCTGTGCCATGGGTTCTGATCCCGTCACTGAGGCCTCATCGTTGGCACCCAACCACGCATCGGTTGCGGCAGGACTCCCATCTGGCTCAGCAGCTGCCAGCACCGCCCCTTCTGGCTCAGCAGCTGCCAGCATCGCCCTCTCTGGCCCAGCAGCTGCCAGCACCGCCCTCTCTGGCCCAGCAGCTGTCAGCACCGCCCTCTCTGACCCACCGGCTGTCAGCACCGCCCTCTCTGACCCACCGGCTGTCAGCACCGCCCTCTCTGACCCACCGGCTGTCAGCACCGCCCTCTCTGACCCACCGGCTGTCAGCACCGCCCTCTCTGACCCACCGGCTGTCAGCACCGCCCTCTCTGACCCACCGGCTGTCAGCACCGCCCTCTCTGACCCACCGGCTGTCGGCACCGCCCTCTCTGACCCACCGGCTGTCGGCACCGCCCTCTCTGACCCACCGGCTGTCGGCACCGCCCTCTCTGACCCACCGGCTGTCGGCACCGCCCTCTCTGACCCACCGGCTGTCGGCACCGCCCTCTCTGACCCACCGGCTGTCGGCACCGCCCTCTCTGACCCACCGGCTGTCGGCACCGCCCTCTCTGACCCACCGGCTGTCGGCACCGCCCTCTCTGACCCACCGGCTGTCGGCACCGCCCTCTCTGACCCACCGGCTGTCAGCACCGCCCTCTCTGACCCACCGGCTGTCAGCACCGCCCTCTCTGACCCACCGGCTGTCAGCACCGCCCTCTCTGACCCTGACTCAGCAGCTGTCAGCACCGCCCTCTCTGACCCACCGGCTGCCATCGTCTCCCTCTCTGACCCAGTGGCTGTCAGCATCGCTCTCTCTGGCCCGGTTCTGCCCTGCTTCGAACTCTGGCTTGGCTCTGGACATCCGCCCGAACCCTGGTCCCGCTCTGGGAGGTCCCCGGGACGTCCGCCTGACCTTTGGCCTCGCTCTGGACGGCCCCCGGGCTGTCCCTTGTTTTGCACGTAGCCCAGGGCCGTGTATGTGTATTCGTGTTTTGGTTTTTCCTTGCTCCCAGGTTTGGTCCTGTCGGTTTTTTGTTTAGGTTTTTTGCCCTCTGTCCTTGTGTTTGCCCCCTCCCCCCGCCCTGTTCTGGCTTGGGTTCCTGTTTTTCTGGATGGTCCGTCAGGATGCCGGACCTTAACGGGGGGGCTATGTCACGTTCAGCGGCCCCGCTGACCCATTGGCCCCTGACCCTTTAGGCCCCGCTGACCCATTGGCCCCTGACCCATTAGGCCCCGCTGACCCTTTAGCCTGACCCTCTCCCTTAGCCTGACCTTTCCCCTTTAGCCTGACCCACTCCCTTTAGCCTGACCCTCTCCCTTAGCCTGACCCTGACTCCCTTCTGTCTGTCATAGTTTTTGCCCCTTCTGTCCACCCTCTCCCTTTAGCCTGACCCTCTCCCTTAGCCTGACCCTTCCTATTTGTTCATCCCAGTAAGTTCATCCCAGTAATGCTTGTCACCCTCCTCTGCTCCTGTCTTCTGACCCTTCCTATTTGTTCATCCCAGTAATGCCTGTCACCCTCCTCTGCTTAGTTCATCCCAGTAATGCCTGTCACCCTCCTCTGCTTAGTTCATCCCAGTAATGCCTGTCACCCTCCTCTGCTTAGTTCATCTGCACCATGCTTATGTTCTTTGTTTCTGTCCTTTCCTCAGTCTTCCTCCTCAGTCATGTCTCACAGCCACTCCTGTCAGTCAACTGTTCACCACGCCCCTTCTACCTCAGCCTAGCAATCAGTTTCATTCCTTCCACCTGTTTCCTTCCACCTGTGCAGCTCAGCATTTAAGCTCCTGCCAGCCACTGCAGTTGGCTCAGTCATTGTTGTTGAATCTTTGGTTCCAGCTCTGGTCACAGACATCACGGTCCTCTGTTTTTGCCTGCCTGCCTAAAGTCTTTGTTTGAAAGTTTTGCCGCCACGCCGGCTTTTGTTTTTGTGTTGTTTAAAAATAAACAAGTTTTATTTTTGAAATACATCTCCTGCTTCGATCATCTTGCCTGCTTTTTGGGTTCACACCTACGGATCGTGACAGCCCCTCTTGTTATCAAGATGGCCTTACTGGACACTGACTTGGTAAAGAAGCACTGGAGACTTGACCCTTTATTGCTTAAGGATGAGAACTTTGATAAATTAACTTCCTCCAAAATAAAAACTTTTTTGAGTGAAAACAGAACACCGGGTATGCCCTGGCAAAACAATTTGGGAAGCCATGAAGGCTTTTCTAAGAGGAGAAGTAATTTCATATGCAGCATTTAAAAAAAAAATCTTTAATACAGAAACAAAAAGATCTTTCAGATCAAATATTAAATATAGATAGGCAATATGCACAATCGCCCTCACCATCACTATATAAGGAACGATTGAGGCTACAGACTGAACTTAATATAATTTCTACAAATCAGGTTGAAGGCTGTCTGATTAGAACTATGAGCATGGTGAGAAAACTGGTAAAATCTTGGCTAATCAATTACGTGGCGTTAAAGCAAAGCAAATAATACCAGGTGTAAAAACTAACAATGGGACCATTTCATCAAATTCAAAAATAATCAATGATCATTTTAAAATGTTTTATTCAAGTTTGTATAAACCTGAATCTACTGCATGTCTGACTGATATGGAGACCTTTTTTAGCACAATTAATGTTCCTTCATTGTCTTCAGACCTAGGACAAAATTTTGAAACCCCTATCACCTAGGATGAAATTAAAGTGGCTATATCTTCCATGCAGTCTGGAAAATCGCCGGGGCCCGATGGGTTCCCAGCAGATTTTTTTAAGACATTCTCAAACGATATTTCATCTTTTTTGCATTTGGTGTTTATTGAATCGCTGGAGTCTGAGGCTCTTCCTCCCACATGTTATCAGGCCTATATCTCCCTGCTGTTGAAAAAGGACAAAGACCCGTTGGACTGTGCATCTTACAGACCTATATCTTTATTAAACACAGATGTCAAGATACTGGCCAAATTGCTAGCTCATCGATTGGAAAATGTCCTTCCTTCTATTATTTCTCCTGACCAGACTGGTTTTGTTAAAAATCGCCATTCTTTTCACAATATTAGACGTTTATTCGACATTATATACACATCTAATAATCATGTAGCAGAATGTCTGATTTCTATGGATGCCGAAAAGGCATTTGATAGAGTCAATTGGCATTATTTGTTTTTTACCTTGGAGAAATTTGGTTTTGGCCCTCTATTTTGTTCCTGGATAAAATTGTTATATAAATGTCCTTTAGCTTCAGTGTTAACAAATAACCAATATTCAGAGTACTTCAGGCTGTATCGTGGAACGAGGCAAGGATGTCCTTTGAGCCCCATGTTATTTGCCTTGGCAATTGAACCACTCGCTGTGCTGATCCGTGGCAGCAGGGAGATACAGGGAATCCGTAGAGCTGGCACTGACCACAAGGTCTCACTTTATGCTGACGATTTGCTTTTGTATGTTTCTTACCCACTTAAGTCATTACCTGCAATACTCCAGGTGCTGGATAATTTTGGAAAATTGTCCGGGTATAAAATAAATTTGGATAAAAGCGAATTATTTTTAATTAACAATGAGGCTATAAAACTTGATTATGGCAGTTTTCCCCTTAGGAAAGTGACTGAACATTTTAAATATCTTGGCATATGTGTCACTAGAAAATATCAAAACCTATTCAAAACTAATTTTCTTCCTTTACTTGATCAGTCAAAACAACTCTTGTCTAAATGGTCCCCATTGTTACTGTCCCTGGTGGGTAGAATTAATTCTGTGAAAATGATGCTGCTTCCTAAATATTTGTATTTTTTCCAATGCCTCCCTGTTCTGATTCCTAAATCATTCTTCAAAACTCTGGACACATTAATTATTTCTTTTATTTGGAATGGTAAACATCCCAGGTTAAGAAAAGCCTTCCTTCAAAGACCTAAACAGTCAGGTGGAATGGCCTTGCCCAACTTTCAAAACTACTATTGGGCAGCTAACATTCGAGGACTACTTCACTGGCATTACTTTCATTTGGATCCTTCACCTCCAGTCTGGGTGTCCATGGAGGTTCATACTGGAGGTACTGGAATTTCTCTGCCATCACTTTTAGGTTCGCCTTTTCCTCTGACCTGTTCAGTTCCATTTGGTGGCCCAGTGGTTAAACAGTCTCTTAAAATCTGGTCTCAATTCAGAAAAACTCTTGGTCTCCAGGCTTTTTCACTTTTAAGTCCTGTTGCAGGTAATCACCTGTTTGCTCCATCAGCTGGATTTCGAGTTTGGCATGAAAAAGGAGTTAAATGCTTTGCAGATTTATATTCAAATGGATGCTTTTCCAGCTTCTCTGAACTAACAGAGAAGTTTGGAATTGCATCCTCAAATTTTTTCAGATTTCTTCAGGTCAGGCATTATGTGAAAAGTATGACACCACAATTTCCTTATAAACCTCCAGATAACCCTCTTGATGCATTTCTGTCAATCAATCCCACTTCCAAAGGTGTGTTGTCTCAACTTTATAGTCTTATCTTCAGATTGAATTGTCCATCTCTGACTGCTATTAAAACAGTCTGGGAACAAGACCTTCAATCCCCCTTCTCTGACGAGGTGTGGGACTCTATTCTGGATCAGGTGCATTCAACTTCAATGTGTGCTCGTCACGCACTCCTGCAATTTAAAGTTGTCCATCGGGTACACTATTCTAAAGTTAAATTGGCGCGCATTTATCCAAACGTGGATCCAACGTGTGACAGGTGTAGGAGTGCACCTGCTACACTAATCCATATGTTTTGGTCTTGTCCTACCCTGGCTAACTTCTGGAAATCAGTTTTCCACACTATATCTGAAGTTTTGCAATGTGAGATTGAGCCAAAGCCCATCTCCGCCGTCTTTGGAGTGGCCCCAGAACTAGACATACCACGCTTTAAACAAAGAATGCTTTCATTTTTATCTTTACTTGCCAGGAGAGCCATTTTATTAAAGTGGAAAGATCCAGCTCCCCCGTCACATTCACATTGGATCAGGGATATTATGTTATGTATGGACTTAGAAAAGATAACATTTACTTTCCGGGGTTCTGAAAATAAATTTTATAAAGTTTGGTACCCCTTCTTAACAGTTTATGAGAAATCTTCTACAACTGTTGTTGAGTAGCTCTATCCCCCCCCCTCCCATATCTTTTTTTTTTTTTCTCTTTGTAGTTTACTTAATTTTACCTTATATAGTTTATGGACATGGGTCTATCTAAAATAGCATTGTATAATTGTGATTTATTTTATTTTATTAATTATTGCATTGTAGAATTGTGACTGATTTTAATTTATTTTATTCATTGTTATTACTACCACCTCTACTTTGCGCAAATGTTATTTGGTGGGTTTATCTGCTGTCTGGGGTTTTGTTTTTGGGTTAAAATCTGTGAATATTAGCTTGTTATGCACGTTTTTGTACCATATTTGTCAATACAGCTAATAATCAATAAAAAATATATAAAAATGAAATGTTACATTTACTCAGATTCATCTTTTGATCTGTCATCTATGTTCTATTGCGAAAAAAAACATTGACATTTGCCATCTCCACATCATTGCATTCAGTTTTTATTCACAATTTGTTTAGTATCCCAACTTTTTTGGAATCCGGCTTGTAGTCAGTACAATAAACCAATTCAAAACACTTTATAAAAAAAGAATGATTAACTCTTATACAACTTTGAGTTATTAATGGGAAGAGTGGTATATTCTTATGTATGTAATTGTTGATATATTGTTTGCAACTTGTTTTGTTAATTTAATGTATACGGCCATGACATTTTTGTAGTTACTGAGAAAGTTGGAAGGTCTATACAAGATTTTCTTCTTACTGCTCCCTCTTCACTCGTGTAAATATGTGTTGTCAGAGAATGTGTTTGTAAACTGATGATTGTTTTTAATCGAGTGAATAAATTGATTGATTGATTGATTGATTGATAGTTATGATCCAATTCTGATCAATACAGATTTGCTTATTTGTTCAACACCTATTATTGTTGGTTTCAAACTACAATACAATAGTGTTAAATAACAGGCCATGAGCTTACAAGCATATTTATCCATCCATCCATCCATTTTCTTCCGCTTATCCGGGGTCGGGTCGCGGGGGTAGCAACCTAAGTAGGGAGGCCCAGACTTCCCTCTCCCCAGCCACTTGGAGCAGCTCCTCTGGGGGAATCCCAAGGCGTTCCCAGGCCAGCCGAGAAACATAGTCCCTCCAGCGTATCCTGGGTCTTCCTCTGGGTCTCCTCCCGGTGGGACATGCCCGGAACACCTCACCAGGGAGGCGTCCAGGAGGCATCCTAACCAGATGCCCGAGCCACCTCAACTGGCTCCTCTCGATGTGGAGAAGCAGCGGCTCTACTCCGAGTCCCTCCCGGATGACTGAGCTTCTCACCCTATCTCTAAGGGAGAGTCCAGCCACCCTGCGGAGAAAACTCATTTCAGCCGCTTGTATCCGAGATCTTGTTCTTTCGGTCATAACCCAAAGCTCATGACCATAGATGAGGGTGGGAACGTAGATCGATCGGTAAATTGAGAGCTTTGCCTTTTGACTCAGCTCTCTCTTCACCACGACAGACCGGTACAGCGCCCGCTTCACTGCGGACGCTGCACCTATCCGCCTATCGATCTCACGCTCCAGTTTTCCCTCATTCGTGAACAAGATCCCGAGATACTTAAACTCCTCCACTTGGGGCAGGACCTCCTCCCCGACCCGGAGAGGGCACGCTACCCTTTTCCGGCTCAAGACCATGGCCTCGGATTTGGAGGAACTGATCCTCATCCCGGCCGCATCGCATTCAGCTGCAAACCGCTCCAGTGAAAGCTGTAGATCACGAGCTGATGAAGCCAATAGGACCACATCATCTGCAAAAAACAGAGAAGCGATTCTAAGGCCACCAAAACGGATCCTCTCAACACCTTGGCTGCGCCTAGAAATTCTGTCCATAAAAGTTATAAACAGAATCGGTGACAAAGGGCAACCTTGGCGGAGTCCAACTCTCACCGGAAACGAGCCTGACTTACTGCCGGCAATGCGGACCAAGCTCTGACACCGGTCGTACAGGGACCTAACAGCCCATATCAATGGGCCTGGTACCCCATACTCCCGGAGTACCCGCCACAGAACCCCCCGAGGGACGCGGTCGAATGCCTTTTCCAAGTCTACAAAGCACATGTAAACTGGTTGGGCAAACTCCCACGCACCCTCCAGGACCCTGTTGAGGGTGTAGAGCTGGTCTAGTGTTCCACGACCAGGACGAAAACCACACTGCTCCTCCTGAATCCGAGGTTCGACTATCCGACGGACCCTCCTCTCCAGAACCCCTGAATAGACCTTACCAGGGAGGCTTAAGAGTGTGATCCCTCTATAGTTGGAACACACCCTACGGTCCCCCTTTTTGAATAGGGGAACCACCACCCCAGTCTGCCAATCCAAGGGAACTGCCCCCGATGTCCACGCGATATTGCAGAGTCGCGTAAGCCAACACAACCCCACAACATCCAGAGCCCTAAGGAACTCAGGACGAATCTCATCCACCCCCGGAGCCTTGCCACCGCGGAGCTTTTTAACCACCTCGGCGACCTCCGCACCAGAGATTGGAGAGCCCGATCCAAAGTCCCCAGGCTCCGCTTCCTCAGTGGAAGACGTGCCAGTAGGATTGAGGAGGTCTTCGAAGTATTCCGCCCACCGACTCACAACATCCCGAGTTGAGGTCAACAGCACGCCATCCCCACCATAAATGGTGTTGGTCGCGTACCGCTTTCCCCCCCTGAGACGCCGGATGGTGGACCAGAATCGCCTCGAAGCCGTACGGAAGTCATTCTCCATGGCCTCTCCGAACTCCTCCCACGCCCGAGTTTTTGCCTCAGCAACCACCCGAGCCGCATGCCGCTTGGACTGCCGGTACCTATCTGCTGCTTCCGGGGTCCCACAGGCCAAAAAGGCCCAATAGGACTCCTTCTTCAGCTTGACAGCATCCCTCACCGCCGGTGTCCACCACCGGGTTCGAGGGTTGCCACCACGACATAGCATATTTATACAAAGATTAATTTTAAACAAACATTCCAGTAGTTAGTATTTACACACAATTCTGCGTTGATTTTGATCATTTCTATGTACCTACTTGTAAACAAGTATCTGACTGACATATTTTTAATCCTCGTAAATTTACCTTAGTTTTGTCTAGTTTACTTTGAAAAACTCCAAGACCACCATCGTTTAAATTTAAATGCGTATAAAAAGCACCAGACCATAAACATGCTTTGTACCAATTGTTGTTGGATCTTAATCGTTATCTTTAATGTTTAATTTCTTGTAACACTAAATAAAATAAGAACATTGGTTGATAATAAGTACGTCGTAAGCTAAATACTTTATATTAAATGCTCTTTCGGTGACTGAGGGCGGTATGGGATGGCCTAGCATTACGATGTTAGCATAACAAGCTAAGAGAGCTAAATCAGTCTCGTTGCCGCTGTTTTCTTGCTACTTACCTTATTTTTATCATGTCATTTTTATTGAGACAACTTCAGCTTTTCCTAAATGGAGCAAAAACTAAAGCCGAACGTGTTTATCACTATAGTCCCAAAAGGTATGTAAAATTGTTTAGCTTATAAGCTTTATTTCCTTTGCTGCCTAAATTGTGGCCAGGTATTGCTAGAAATTCTCCTTTATTTCAAAACTGATAACAAATAAGACAAAAATGGCCGTATTCAACCTAATTGGCAACCGTTTCTTTAGCGCCCTTGAACGGGACACAAAATATGGAATGGGTTTATGCAGAAACTGGATTGCCGCACCATAAGATTGTTGTTCAAATGCGGGGATTGAAAAGCCTATTAAATTTCATTTATATTTGAAAATAAAAAACAAACATTTAAAAGGTGAGATTGATAGATTAGTGTGTTTTTAACCATACCGGGTACATTGAATCAAGTACCTTCAAAATTGCTTCAAAATTCTGAATTTGGAGAGCACTGACTTCTATAAAGCTCATTGCTATTAGTGACTTACCCTTTTTGTTTAGGTACAGCTATAAAGTATCTAAAATCTTATAGAATTTTTTTCAAAATTTTTCATACAAAATTTGTATTAAATTACAGTAGTCACTTAAACATAAGCCTGTTTTCTCAGCTCGTCAACAATATACTGTATCTGGAATAACATTGTCATGAACTGTAATAACTGTAATCATAACAACCTTGTTATTAACAAGGTGATGTTCTCTAAAAAATTGACTTTATAAAGAAGTGTACTTTGAAAGTCTATGCCATTTTCTGAACAGAGATTAATTTTTCTTGTGTGATCAGAAAATGACCTTTTACAGGGCATACATGGTAGGACTTGTTGCTTAATTTTAGATAAATATTAATTCCCTGAAGACAAATGTATCTACAATTATTATTGATCTGCAAGACATCTTCAAGGAGCTGTTGAGGGAGGGATAGCTTTAAATTCTTTGTTTGTTGAAATAAAAAAGGCATCTCAACCAAAATCCTTACCAATGTCTAGATACTGTACAGTGAATAGTGTCACCAGCTTCATCACAATGTGGCACAAGAACTGCACTGTGCATGAGAGGAAGGTGCTCCAGCGTGTGCACAGCAAATTTCTGGAATAACTTTCCTTTCATTACAGGTCATTTTGTTAGTCAGGTTTAGGTTTGTAAAAACTTGTTACAGTATAGGGTTTTACCCACACAACCATCAGGAGGGCTCTCAACATAATCAAACAAAACCCATCCTCAATACAGGTAGTCCCCGATTTACGAGCGAGATCCGTTACAACGAGGCGCTCGTAAACCGGAAATCTCGTAATTTGGAACGGCCGCCATTTCGCTCGTAAATCCGGAAATCCGCTCGTAAATTGGAACGGTTTTCGCTAGCGCACCTAAAAACACTCTATTTTCATCTAAAAACTACTTTTGAGTGCATAAAAATGATCGGAAACGTGTGTTTATATGCTTAACTTGCTAACTGAAGTGAAAAAACACATGAAAACTCAGTATTTTTTTCGTTTTTCCTAAAATGTGCAGCTCGTAAGTCTGGAACCTCGCAGATCAGAGCGCTCGTAAATCGGGGACTACCTGTATAACCTTCTCATGCTCCTCCCCTTAGGGAAGCACTGAAGGAGAGTAAACTAACTGACCACAAGACTGATTAAAAAAATATCTAATAAGATGCTAGATGATTTGAGACAACGATATGACAAAGAGAGATCCTTTATCTTAAATAACATAAGTTGAGTGTGGCCTTTTCTCCTGACACACCCTGACCTTTGACTCTTACCATGAAATCTCAACTAATCACTTACAAAATGGGAATGGTTGTCACAAAACTGAGCATAACAATAGGGAATGGTTGTCACAAAACAGAGCATAACAATAGAGACCTTTGCAAGAAAAAACATAAAACAATATTTATTTTAAAACCTGGACTAGACCATTATTTAGGAAAATAACGAAAAGTTAACCTTTTGGCTTAACATGAAAAATACATTGGCCATCCAACTGCCGCCTTATTTTCTCCGCAACCTTGTCACCAGAATCAAAAAAAAGCGTTCAATACAGGATCAACTGGACTTTATTTGTTGCAGAAAACGTTTCGACTTCTGTCCAGAAGTCTTTTTCAATTCTGAATGGAAGCTGTGAGAACGAGAAGTTTTATACAGGCTTACAAGTCACGCACCAACATATGAAATTGGAAACTGAAATAACACCACAAATTAACTAACATGCCCATTCTATTTAAAGGAGAAATGTAATCAAATCTGAAAAAATCGATATAACAAGAATTTCATATAGTAAACAACACACATAAACATACTTAGTATGCTTTTTTCAAGTCAGTAGCTTAAAGAAATAGTTTTTTACATTTTTCCTGCTACATGCCGAAGTACAGTGATTTCTGTAGTAATTTTCTGGACGCACTTTTATGACACAATTAAGACCTCCTTTGCTATCTTACAATAACACTGAAGCTATAAACCCATCATTACTGTCCTCCTGTCTGTCATTTAAAATGGAAGCAGAAGACTTTTTTGAATCTGAAGGATATCACTTTAGTTTGTCAAAAACAGTTTGGTGATTTAGTGCATTAATGGGCATTTCTATCCTGGAAATACGAATAGCCGTGCGTTAGCCGCCGCATGCTAACGTTAGCATGCTAGCGCCGTATGCTAACGTTAGCATGCTAGCGCCGTATGCTAACGTGGAAGTGGGGGTGTTGAAAATGTCCTGAAACAGTTACCAATGTCTTGTTAAGCTCTGTCTTCCCCAGAACATAGTAGGATCTAAAATGATTTTTAAAGATGAAGGAGCAAGTTGAAACATGCTGTCTCCCTCCTTGCTAGCAGGCTCCATTGGGAGCTGCCTGGCTAACTAACTACGGTGGCCCTACACGGCCAAAATTCTACAGCGGCCGAATGCACAGGAGCGGTAAAAATACAATATAAAATTTTTAAAAAGTTTTAAAATCGATTTTGGGGCTTTTAGAATAGATTCTGAATCGCCAGGACTAAGAATCTTGATTCTTTAAAAAATAGATTTTTTTTGCTGCATCCATAATTGCTACACACTGAAACCTTTTTGTCCACAACTAGATACACACACTAATATTACTGTATGAGGGACGACTCGTTGCACTGCCTACGTCATATTCAGGGGACGGAGAGCAGGCAGGAGGAGGGGGGTCAAAAACACCAGATGAGAATTTTTTCACTTTGCAAAGTCTAAATTTGAGTTAGGATGACATTTTTGACTTGTGAAAATTTCTCAACAAGCTTATTTTATGCTTTTCATTAGACTACTATTAGCTTAAAAACACTTTTCATTTCTCCTTTAAATTGACAAAACGACACATCCCAGCTTAACAAAGGGGGTTTGTAACACATACATGTAAATTGAAAGATCACACCTTAAACAGTAGGAGGTTCCCTTGAGGTCTCTGTTAGGTCTCTGTTTCTGCAACAAATAAAGTCCAGTTGATCCTGTATTGAACGCCTTTTTTTGATTTCATCATGTCCTGGACGACTGAGAATCTTCACCAGCATGCAACTTGTCACCAGAAGATTTTCACACAAAGCTGGACAAAAATTTTAAAGCACAAATGCAAACATAATTGTTATATTACAACAAGGGATGAAAAACATAACCTTTAAATTGTAATATAGATTTCTAAAAAATTTACACTACAGCTAATTTAACTTTTATTACAGCTTGCAAGAAAAAACATTTAATGGAGGGATTTCATTTTATTTTTTTACAGCATGACGTCAAAATTTCTGCCTTAAAACAAATCTGTAAACACTGAAGTCAAATCCACCAGCTCCACTAATGAATACAGTATTGGGTTTTCTCTTGACATCTTTGAAATCGTTGGTAACAGTATTGTACAACTTTACCAGTTATTCATGTCCTTAAAATTTTTCCATATTTGGCAATTCTTCCCATCAGAAGGGCAGGGCTATCCAAATGGTGGCCCGCAGGCCACTTATGGCCCACCAGTGAGTTCATAATTTATTTTTTGAAAGGGTTCTGTGTTTGTGTTTGGTTTGGGTTCTGTTCATTCTATTTATGATTCAATGCAACAAAATAAACAAATTTAAAAGGTAACAGCACATTGTAATACTTGGTTAATTTACATAATGACTTTAATTGCTGGACGTCCAGCCCCTGAGCTGTTAGCTTTCAGTACTGTGGCCCCTGAGCAGTTTAGTTGAATAGCCCTGATCTAAGGTTTGTTCCCAGCCTCTGCAGAATGCCAAAGTACCCTTGGGCTGCATTATGTTTATTTGGTGTAGGAGTGAGAATATAACAATGCTGTAAACAGAGTCTGTGGTAGATTTACTGAAATAAAGGTATGCTCAAGAATTAATCAAGTCAATTGACTTTCACAAAGGTGCATTTAAATGTAATAGCATGGTCACAAGTTGAACAAAGTTCATCAAAGACTGAGGACTCTTCTTGTAGCAAAGAAAAAGAAGTACAGGTATCTGTCATGAGGGGTAGGGTTGGATCCTGGAAAACAGACTTGAGGAGCCCAAAAATTAAAAGTAAATTCTATTTTTCCCAAGCAAATAAAACGCTGACACGGAAGCAAAACTTACAGAAACAGAAGACCGGGCACAAGGGAGGCATGAAGAGGACTGGACACGGCATGAAAACTAATGATGCTCAACTGAGGAAGGAGCGAGAAGTGAAGGAAAGACTGAGGCTTGATGAGAGGAGTGGCTGCAGGTGTGACTGGTGAAACAGAGAACAGGTGGAGATGAGCCTGGCAAGCTGACTGGAGGGAGAAGTGGTTGGTGGCACAGAGAAACACTGGAAACAAGAACTGAACACAAGGAGGCAAAACAATGAACCAGCAAAACAGAAAATAACAACAAAAAATAGATAAATAAATAAACTTTCATCAAACAATCTAAAGATCACAGATTGTCACAATTTTTTTTTTCCAGTGGCCCATGACTGGTGCAAGACAGCTTTCATGAAGCGCTTGTAATCAAAGCATGCACAAATCCCCTCTGTCAGTCAACAGATCTGGGCTTCTTAACTACCGGTAGATTGATCAGACACAAAAAGAAGACAGATAGTTATAATTCAGTAACCAAAAGGATTTTTTTTTTTTTACCGATCAGCAGCCATAACATGTTTAAATACACGATTGTTCTTTCAATAACAATCTGTTATGAACAAAAACAGGTTAAATAGTGTCATCTGGACCAGTTTCTTTAAGTGAGAAATGTTTCATGCCCCATCCCGAGGACTTCCTCAGTCTACAGCCTACCAACCAGATCTGTCTCATAGGTAGCCTTCACTACTGTGTTTCAAGAAGTGTTTCAGAGAAAGGATTGTGAACTGACTCTATTATCCAGGTAGCTAACAAAAAAGGTTGTTTTGTCTTCTGGACAAGAAGATGGAGAGATCTAGTTGGCAAGCTGTAGACTGAGGAAGTCTTCTGGATGGGGGACAAACATTTCACCCCAAAAGAAACCGGTCCAGATGACATAATTTAAGATTTTTTGTTGTTATCTACCTGGATGATTGAGCTGCACACATTTTTCTGAACCACTTTGGCCTTGGTTGTCCACGGACTGATTCTGAGGTTTGCTTGAAACACAGCAGTGAAAGCTACCTCATCTGCAGATGACTCTGTGGATTATTACAACCAATCTCTCCAGGAGCTTCTGGACCTACATGCTCCCCTGAAGTCAAGACTGGTGTCTTTCTCCCGTTCAGCCCCCTGGTACACTGATGAGCTGCGCAGGATGAAGGCAACTGGCCGTGCTATTGAGAGACGTGTAAAATCATCTGGTCTCTCTGTGCACAAGCAAGCGTACAAAGAACATCAGAAAGCGTACGCCTATTCGCTTAAAGAAGCACGCTCCAAATATTATTCCAACATCATCAACACCTGCCCTGGAAACTCTAAACAGCTCTTCTCCACAATAACTCATCTGCTTAATCCCATTAAACAAACTCATGAGGACTCTGTTCAAAAATGCAACCTGTTCCTCTCATCATTTAAAAACAAAGTTGACACTATCAGATCTCAGCTCCACAACCTCCCTGATCTTAGTGTACCATCTACCCGTCTGCTTTCTGGGACCCTGAGCAGCTTTGATGAAGTCGCTCAGAGTGAGGTAGAGACCATCCTCAAGAAAATGAAGCCTTCATCCTGCGCCCTGGATCCCTTCCCCTCGTCTCTCATAAAATCCAATCACTCTGCAATAAGCCCATTAATCACACAAATAATAAACAAGTCTCTACAATCTGGTCATGTTCCATTGCCTCTAAAAACTGCCATCATTAGGCCTCTTCTGAAAAAATCTAATTTGGATCCCGACATTTTTTCTAATTACCGCCCAATTTCCCACCTCCCATTTCTGTCCAAAGTGCTGGAGAAAGCAGTTGCTGCTCAGCTGCAGGACCACCTACAACAACACTCCCTGTATGAGAAATTCCAGTCTGGATTCAGAGCAGCTCACAGTACTGAGACTGCACTGCTGAGAGTAACAAATGATGTCCTCATGGCTGCTGACACTGGTTCTCCCTCCATCCTTGTCCTCCTTGACCTCACTGCAGCCTTCGACACTGTGGACCATAATATCCTCCTCCACCGTCTTCATGTGGAGGTCGGTCTCTGTGACATTGTCCTGGACTGGTTCAGATCTTTCCTCTCCGATAGGCTGGAATGTGTTAGCCTTGGCAATGCCACTTCCCAGACAGTCGGTGTCTCCTGTGGTGTCCCTCAGGGGTCAGTTCTGGGGCCCCTGCTGTTTTCCCTCTACATGCTGCCTTTAGGTCAAATTATCAATCAGTTCAACATTTCTTTTCACTGCTATGCCGACGACACGCAGCTTTACATCAGGACTGGAACATCATCATCATCCCTATCTCCGTCTTCACTCACTGTTCTCTCTGCCTGCCTGGAGGAAATAAAGGCATGGATGAATCAGAATTTTCTTCAATTAAACTGCTCGAAGACTGAGGCCATATTGATTGGCACCCCTCACCAGATACAAACATCAACTTTAACAACAATCTCCTTCTCTGGTCAAGACATCCCCCTCTCCACCTCTGTTACAAATCTTGGAATAAAAATGGACTCTCATCTTACATTTGAAAATCACATTAAGCATCTGTTTAAAACCTGCTTCTTCCATCTTCGAAACATCTCCAGACTTCGCCCATCTCTGACTTTTCCTGATGCTGAGAAACTCGTCCATGCCTTTGTCTCCTCCAGGCTCGACTACTGCAACTCCCTGTTTATTGGTATCCCTGGCAAAAACCTTCAGAAACTTCAATACATTCAAAACAGTGCAGCAAGGATTCTGTTGAGAGTTCGTAAATTTGAACATATTACACCCATTCTCCATAACCTCCATTGGCTTCCTGTCACCTACAGAATTCAGTACAAAACTGCTCTCATTACCCATCAATGCTTGCACGGCACTTCACCTGACTATCTAAAGGACATTCTTGCACCATATTCATCCACCCGGTCTCTACGATCACAGAACAGTAATTTCCTTCATATTCCTCGGACCAAATTGAGGACCATGGGAGACCGAGCATTCTGTGTGGCTGCCCCCCGCCTGTGGAACTCCCTCCCTGACGACCTGAGAGCTCCACAGTCACTGGTTGACTTTAAAAGCAGCATAAAGACCTTTCTTTTTAAGCAAGCCTATTCTGCCTCCACATGATTTTATCTTTGATCTTAGCTGATATCATTATTGATTTTACTTGATTTTATCACTTGTTTTATTTTATTTATTTTTTAAGCAAGCCTAATCTGCATCCACATGATTTTATCTTTGATCTTAGTCGATATTATTATTGATTTTATTTGATTTTATCACTTGTTTTATTTTGATCTTTGCTTTATTACACTTTGTAGCACTTTGAGATTTTTATTAATGAAAAGTGCATTATAAATGGAATTCATTATTATTATTATTATTATTACCTATGGGAAATATCTGGTTGGCAGGCCCTAGACTGAGGAAGTCCTTTGGATGGGGGACAAAACATTTCTCACTTAAAGAAACTGGTCCAGATTTAACCATTTTTGTTGTTATCTATCCGGATGACTGAGCTTACAACCCATAATCTGTTGTGATTTATTGATCACATACCACAGCATGGAAATAATCTCTGGATGTGGGATTCCAGTATATTGATTATCCAGTTCTATTTCATGTAGGGTCCGCCCTTTATGCCACACCTGTTGGGTTAATCACTGCACTTCGCACCAACACTGAAGACTTCTAGTCCACGCCCACCTGCTGTGGGCCACACCTCAGTCTACTATATGAGTGGGCATTGACTGAGAGACCACTACCTTAAAATTTTTCACGACTAACACACAAAGATTTTTTCTCAAGAGACACCATGTCTTTCAAGCGCTCTTTTAAGAGATGTACAGGATGCGAGTTTGGCTTCATCCTGGCGGCGGACAAGCACCCCCTCTGTTAGGCGTGCCTTGTAGCCCACCACGCGCAGCAGGCCATGGTACAGCATCCCGCCTGCCCAGCCTACCAGCTCCTGATGGAAGAGGAAAAGGAGCGCTGGCTTGACCTCTTTTCGCAAGCTGCAATTGAGGCTCAACCGATGATGGATGCACCTCCCAGCCCGTGGTTCGTACAGCTGGCGGACTACGCGTCCACGGAGGTAGTGAGGCCGGCCCGTGCTCTTCTGGAGCTTCGGAACCGGCCTCGCCCTTCACTTGCCTGCCGGAAGGAGCTAGCCGCCGCGTCCCGCCACCTCCTCTGGAGTGCGCGGGACTGGCCTTACCCCTCCAACGAGGGAGCAACCATGGCCGCCGGAGCCGCCATGGCCGACGAGCGGGGCCCAACCTGCCCGAGGGGAGGACCAGACCCAGCGCCCCTCCAACTCTCAGACGCAGAATTGATCTGCAGCCGAGCGCCGTCTCCTGATGCCGCGGATCAGACACCCCACGCGGAGACGCAGGGCACTCATCAAAGTCAAAAAAGTCAAAGTCAACTTTATTGTCAAAACTGCAATATGTACAGGACATACACAGGATTAAAATTGCATTTCTCTCAGTCCCTCGGTGCAACAGTAATCATTTAAACACTAAACACTAAAACATTTAATAAACAAGCATAAAATGAAATAATAAAAGTGTAGTACTGTTCCTGAGTTTTTGCATAGTAGTTTTTGCATAGTATTATAAAAGTATAAAAAGTTTCACCAACACCAAAAACACCAACATTTAATAAACATAATCATAAAATGAAATAGAGTGTAATACTGTCCTGAGCTTTTCCGTAGAAGTATAAAAGTATAAAAAGTATATCTATAAAATAAATGAAGGTTCTGGCATTTGACATTTGTAAAAGAGTGACAAAGCAGCATATGAGGTTAATGTACACAGTATATGTATGAGGTAGTTGATATTGGTATAGAGGTAAAGTGGCATTATGCAATAAGGCTAGTAAAAAGAATATATGCTGTATATCAGCAGTAGTGTAGATATAAAACGTGTAGATGTAAACAGCAGTAATAAATGTAAACAGTAGTAATAAATGTAAACAGTAAATGTAAACAGTAGTATGACTATAGGCAGTAATGTAATACAAACATTAGTGCAAATATGAGTAGTGCAAACTGAATGAGCACATGACCGTGAGTTGAGTGAATGACCTGTATTGATGACACAGAGTCCAGTGTTAAAAACTTTGTGTTGTGTGGTAATGTGTGAAAGTTTTTTGTGTTAAGGCAGTACAAGTGGCATCTCACGCTACTCAACGCACTGCTCGACACCATCAAGTAGACAGCGAGGGTCCCTGAAGGCACCACGGCAGCAGCACCATCACTTTTGGCGGGGAGGTTCGCCGCCAAGGGTGGGAGCCAGACGCAAGCTGTCTGGCCTTATCAGAGAAATTATCAGATAGCTGTTAAAGCTGCTAAGACTGCTTTTTTATCTAACATGGTTTCAAACAACAGTCACAGACCTCAGGTTCTTTTTAATGTTTTTAACTCTGTTGTGAATCCTTGTGATGCTGGTCATGTTGTTGAATCTCCTGCACTGTGTGAACAGTTTTCAAAATGCTGGTGAAGATTCTCAGTCGTCCAGGACATGATAAATCAAAAAGGCGTTCAATTCAAGATCAACTGGACTTTATTTGTAACAGAAGACGTTTCGCTTCTCATCCGAGAAGCTTTATCAATTCAATGAACCAGACTGTGTGCGTGTGGATTTATAACAGGAGTCACGCACCATCATATGTAAATTGCAAGCTGAGGTAACACATACATGTAAATTGACAGATCACACCTTAACAGTAGGGAGTTCCCTTGAAGTCTCTGACAGAAGACACAACAACTGTATGTAAATTGACAAAAAACACCTCACAGCCCAACAACAGAGGTTTCTCAACAAACTTTGCTAGTCTAATTCACAGACAAGACACCTCTGCTCCCATCCGGTGTAAAACGTTTGTGAATCAAACCCAAAACTGAGTTATAAGTCTTGGAAAGTTGAAATCTCAGCTCCTCTGTTAAGAGAAGGTTTTTCTCTCTTAACATACACAGCTTCCTTCACACCTCTCTCAAACCATCTGTGCTCTCGGTCCAAAATTTGCACATTTTCATCCTCAAATGAGTGACCCTTGTCCGTGAGGTGGAGGTGAACAGCTGAGTTTTGTCCAGAGGAGGTGGACAGTTTTCAAAGTTTTTTATAGATAAAATCGCTGCTCTGAGACCCTCCTCAATACAAATTTACACAGATCCATCCTTATTCCCTACATCCTCAGCTGCCTTTGAACAGTTTAAGCCGGTGACTTTAATTGTTTTAAAGGACATTGTGGATCACATGCAGCCTTCTAATTCACTTTTGGACTGTGTCCCCTCTCGACTGTTTAAGGAAGTTTTTAACACTGTTGGACCATTAGTTCTTGTCCTGATTAACATGTCCTGTGGTGGACCACTAGGGGACTCTACTCACACCCAGTGGACCGGATGTTTTACCGGATGTTTTATTGTGAAAGGTCCAGAGGACCGGATGTTTTATTGTGAAAGGGTTGATGTATAAGGTGTGTTTTGGGTGCTTACCGCCAGAACTGTAGGAGTTGATTAAAGTGAAGTTCTGCATCCCGTCTTCTGTGTCGTCTCTTCATCACCTCCTACACTGGTGACCTCGTGAATTGAACATGTCGACATCTGACGCTCCAGCCAGCTCTCCTCAGATGTCCGCTGCTCCACAGGCGGCCCCGCTCGCTTTTTCGGTGGCCGTTAAAATCCCGGACTTCTGGCTGCACGACCCTCCGTCGTGGTTCGTCCACATCGAAGCACAGTTTGCTCTTCGCAGGATTTCTTCAGACGACACCAAATACCACTATGTGGTCGCCTCGCTGGATCCGCTGTCCACCCGGCGAGCAATGAGCCTGCTCCGAGACCCTCCTGCACACGGAAAGTACGCCGCCCTCAAGCAGCTCCTCCTGCGGCGTTACTCACTCTGACGCAGAGCGCGCTGAGAAACTTTTGTCCCTATCCGGTTTGGGCGATGGCACAGCTCTCGAGCTCATGGAGAATATGTTGTCCTTGCTGGGATCAGACGACTGTGGGTTTCTCTTCCTCCACCTCTTCCTCCGCCAGCTCCCGGCTCCAGTGCGCACAGTCCTGGCCAACTCCCCGCTTCTGCAGCAGAGAGACTCCCGCTCGCTGGCCAAAGAAGCCGACCGCATCCTTCTGGCTACGAGGACCTTCGCGGTCCAGGTGGCGGTCCCCGGATCTCCAGTAGCACCTCAGCTTCAAGCAACGCCCTCAGCGCCGGACGAGCCATCGGTGGTAGCAGGGGTCGCTACCCGCAGGCGGACAGGAGCCGCCTTTTGTTTCTACCACCAGCGCTTTGGCGCCAAAGCACGACGGTGCATCCCGCCATGTAGCTTCAAGCCGCAGGGAAACGACAATGCCAGCACCCGCTAGCAACCGCGGCCGTTGGCGACAAGGAAAGGCTGCTGTTCATAGAAGACTCGAGGTCGGGGAGGCGGTTCCTGGTGGACTCTGGTTCACAGAAGAGCCTTGTTCCCCCGACTGGCTCCGACAGGTTGGCAGAAGGCTGCGGGCCGCTGCTAACCGCGGCTAATGGCTCTCCCATCAAGACGTTTGGTGAAAGGTTGGTGACTGTTTGTTTCCATGAACGGGACTTCCAGTGGAACTTTGTGGTAGCTGCTAGCTCAGTTCCTATTTTAGGGGCTGATTTTCTTTGTGCTCACGGGCTCCTTGTTGACGTTGCTAACAGACGTTTGATCGATGCCGTGTCCTTTTTGTCACTGCCTTGTGCGACGCGAGGAGCTGGGCCTTTAATGCATGCTAACTTTTTAGCTTCGGGTAACGTGTTTCAGCGTTTATTGTCTGAGTTCCCCTCACTGACTGTTCCTAATTTTGCCAACACAAACACAAAACATGGGATCGAACATTATATCCCCACAACGGGCCCCCCGGATTTCGCACGTGCACGCCGCCTCGATGCTACTAAGCTAGCAATCGCGCAGGAAGAGTTTGCTAACATGGAGCGTGCAACGTTCAAACAGTCCGTGGGCCTCCCCCTGCACATGGTGCCCAAGGCAGACGGCAAATGGCGACCATGTGGGGATTTCCGCCGCCTTAATAACATCACAGAAAACGATCGTTACCCCATCCCCCACATACAGGATTTTTCAGTGCACCTGGCTGGGAGGGACCTCCATTTTTTCTAAAGTAGATTTAGTACGGGGGTACCACCAGGTTCCTGTGCATGTGGAGGATGTCCCTAAGACCGCCGTTATCACTCCTTTTGATCACTCCTTTTGATCCCACACACCCACTACACAGCTGCTTCAGACTGCTGCCATCAGGGAGGAGACTGAGGAGTCTCCAGGCTCGAACCAGCAGACTGAGAGACAGCTCTGTTCATCAGGCAGTCAGGATGCTAAACACTCTGCCTGCTCTGCCCCCCCTCCCATTTGAACTGCCTTAACACTAAAACTTTCTCACACATTACCACACAACACAAAGATTTTAACACTGGACTCTGTGTCATCAAACGGGTTATTCACTAAACTCTCGGTCATGTGCTCATACAGTTTGCACTACTTCTCATACTTGCACTAATGTTTGTATTACATCACTGCCTATAATCATAATACTGTTTACATTCTCTGTTTACATTTATTAATACTGTTTACTTTTATTACTACTGCTTACATGTAATTACTACTGTTTACATTTACACTACTCTAATATCTACACCACTGCTGGTACATATACAGTGTGCTCTGAACGGTCTTATTTAGGGATGCCCAATGTGCCTTACTGCATATGCCACTTTTTGCCTCTATAACAACATCAACTACTACCTCATACATATACTGTGTACATTAACTCATACGCTGCTTTGCCACTTTGCAAATGTCAATGCTAGAAACCCTTAGTTTATTTTAGTTATACTTTTTATACTCTTTTTTTATACTAGTATGCAAAAACTCAGGCCAGTATTATGTTCATTAAATGTTTAATGTTTTAGTTTTAGAGTTGGTGTAAATTTTCATACTCTTATACCACTATGCAAAAAAACTCAGGACAGTGTTAGTTTTACTATTTTATGCTTATGTCTATTATTATATGTTTCAGTGTTTCAATGTTTAGATGTTTACTGTTGCACCGAGGGACTGAGAGAAACGCAATTTCGGTCCTGTGTATGTCCTGTACAGTACATATTGCAGATCTGACAATAAAGTTGACTTTGACTTTTGGCCTGTTTGAGTTTTTGCACATGCCTTTTGGTCTTAAAGGTGTAGCACAAAGTTCCAGCGGTTGATGGATTCAGTCTTAAGGGGTATGTCCTTCGTATTTGTGTACTTGGACGACATCCTGGTGGCTAGCAGCTCGGCTGAGCCGCACATGTCCCACCTCCGTGAGGTTTTTCAGCGCCTAGTAGCACATGGCCTGATTGTAAATACAGCGAATTGCCAGTTTGGGTTGCCAGTCATTGACTTTTTGGGCCACCGCATTTCTGCCAGTGGTGCTGTCCCGTTACCAAACAAAGTGCAGGCGGTGTCCAATTTTCCACAGCCCCAGTCTGTTAAAAGAATGGTTAATTTCTATAACCGTTTCCTCCCCAGGGCAGTACAACTGCTACGACCGCTCTATGGAGCGCTAAAAAAGAAAAAGCCCAACGACAGTGTTGACTGGACACCAGAACGCCTACAGGCATTTGGTGATGCTAAAACTACATTGGCCACGGCTGCCCTTTTGGCCCATCCATCCCCAGCGGCACAAATAGCTTTAACAACCGACGCATCTGATGTTGCGGTGGGGGCTGTGTTAGAACAGCAGGTTTCCGGGGTTTGGCAGCCGCTTGCATTTTTCAGCCGTACGCTACGGGACAATGAGCTTAAATACAGTGTTTTTGACAGAGAGTTGCTGGCGCTTTACCTGGCCACACGCCATTTCAGGTTTTTCCTGGAGGGCCGCCAGTTCACTGCATATGTTGACCACAAACCCTTGGTGTTTGCTATGTCGAAAATTTCTGACCCCTGGTCTGCTCGCCAGCAACGCCACCTCGCAGCGGTGTCTGAATTTACTACAGACATTCAGCATGTGGCTGGCAAATCCAACGTGGTGGCCGACTGTCTCTCCCGGGTGCTGATCTCTCCCGTGTACGTTGGCATCGATTTTTCTGCTATGGCTGCAGACCAACGTAGCGACGCAGAAATACTCGAGCTCCAGTCCGGGCCCACAGGCCTCGAGTTGGAGGAACGGCAGGTGAATGACGGAGGTCCTCTCCTGCTCTGTGACGTTTCTACTGGCAGGCCCCGCCCTCTGGTTCCAGTTTCATGGCGACGCCGCGTTTTTGATTCTTTACATTCCCTTTCTCATCCAGGTGTTAGAGCCTCTGTGAAACTGGTCAGTTCAAAGTTTGTTTGGCCCGGTCTGCGTAAAGCAGTTAAGGAGTGGGCAGCAACGTGTGTCCCATGCCAGCGTGCTAAGGTTAACAGGCACACCAAAGCACCTTTGGAACCTTTCTCCATTCCTGGTCGGCGGTTTGACCATGTGCACGTAGACCTGGTGGGCCCTCTGCCTCCATCACAGGGTTTTACTCATCTGCTGACTATGATAGACCGGACCACCAGGTGGCCTGAGGTGGTTCCTCTGGCATCCACAACGTCTGCAGTGGTGGCCCGGGCATTTTTGTCTACCTGGGTTGCGCGTTTTGGCCCCCCTTCAGACATTACATCGGACAGGGGCCCTCAGTTTGTTTCTGAGCTTTGGTCTACCATGGCCAAGGGTCTGGGGACTAACGTTCACAGGACCACCGCTTACAACCCCCAAGCTAATGGTTTGTGTGAACGGTTTCACAGGTCATTGAAAGCTGCACTTCGTGCTGCATTGACCGGTGACAACTGGATTGACCGTCTTCCCTGGGTTTTGTTGGGTTTACGTACCGCAACCAAAGAGGACCTGAGCTCTTCCCCGGCTGAACTGGTTTTCGGTCAGCCTGTGCGCGTCCCCGGTGAGTTTTTACCTGAGGTACCCTCACCACAGTTCGCTCCACCGTTGCTCCATTTTTCATCTCAGGAGGGCTCTTTTCGTGTCCCTGGCCCGGTACACCATTGTTTACCGCAGTCATTTGTCCCTAAGAGTCTGGAGTCCTCTAAATTTGTTTTTGTCAAACACAATGCACACAGGACACCACTACAGCCTTTGTATGATGGCCCATTTCGGGTTCTTCAACCAGGTCCAAAACACTTCCTTTTGGATTTAGGGGGTCGCACTGAGACTGTCTGTATCGATAGGCTTAAACCAGCTCATGTTATGTCAGATGATCAGGTTGTTACGGCCCAGGCTCCTCGCAGGGGCAGACCTCCATCCGCATTGTTAACGGACTGCTGTCCTCCTTCCAGAGACTCTCAACGACCAATGGAGCCCGACTCTTCTGCAGGCCCTCCTCGTCGCCCTCCGCTTCATCAGACTGATTACGCAGGGCCCAGGTTCAGCCGTTCTGGTCGTTTGATCAAACCTAAAATGCTGGACTAGTGATGGACCTTACTGGGTGTTCTGTGGGGGCGTGTGTGGTGGACCACTAGAGGACTCTACTCACACCCAGTGGACCGGATGTTTTACCGGATGTTTTATTGTGAAAGGTCCAGAGGACCGGATGTTTTATTGTGAAAGGGTTGATGTATAAGGTGTGTTTTGGGAGCTTACCGCCAGAACTGTAGGAGTTGATTAAAGTGAAGTGCTGCATCCCGTCTTCTGTGTCGTCTCTTCATCACCTCCTACAGTCCCTGTCATCAGGCTGCGTTCCAGCTTCTTTCAAACATGCTGTGGTGCAGCCTCTCATAAAGAAGAAAAACCTCGACTGCTCTTAAATTATAGACCTATTTCAAAACTACCTTTTCTGTCAAAAATTTTAGAGAAAGTTGTTTTTAATCAACTTAAGAGGTTTTTAACTGCCAACAGCATTGGTGAAAAATTCCAGTCAGGTTTTAAATCAGGCCACAGCACAGAAACAGCCCTTTTAAGAGTTTTTAATGACCTTCTTTTAACTGTTGATGCAGGAGGATCTGCTGTTTTAGTGCTTTTAGAGCTTTTAGACCAGTTTCTCTTAGATGTCCCCAGATCCAGAATGAAATCCAGAGGTGATCGGGCTTTTGCGGTTGCTGCTCCAAAGCTGTGGAACAGTTTACCTGAGAATTTAAAGAGCGCTCAGACTGTTGAGACTTTTAAATCTTTGCTCAAGACTCATCTGTTTTACTTGGCATTTAATCCTCGCAGAGACTGAGAACAAATTTTGAGCAGATTTTATTGTTGTATATTTACTGATAACTTTATGTTTCAGTGGCACTAGATGCATTTTACTGTTTTTTTTTTGTTTGTTTTTTTTAACTGTACAGCACTTTGGTCGAATTCGGTTGTTTTTATGTGCTATACTGTACTGTATAAATAAAATTGACATTGACATTGGCCTTGTATGGATGACATCAGCTCGCTGCTGCAGGGCGCTGCCAGTGAGCCGCTGAAGCGGAGGGCTGTCCTTGTACCTTCGTACCGGTGACAAAGGTCAGGGGGCTGGCGGACCAGGCCTTCCCACCCGTGCCGCCGCTGGAATCCAGTCTGTCTGTCGTGTTAGGCGTCTGCAGCTGTTGCAAAATGCTGCTGCACATCTTTTAACTGGAACACGCAAAAGAGAGCATATCACACCTGTCCTGGCTTCTCTCCACTGGCTGCCCGTGTATTTTAGAGTTCATTTTAAAATTATTTTGTTTGTTTTTAAGGTTTTAAACAGCCTTGCCCCCCCTTATTTGGCAGAGCTTCTACACCATTACACTCCATCCCGGTCACTCAGGTCTGCTGACCAGCTGCTCCTGGTCATTCCAAAGAGTAAGAGGAAGCTTCGAGGAGACAGGGCCTTCTCTGTTAGTGCCCCTAAGTTATGGAACACTCTGCCTTTACACATTCGACAGGCCCCCTCACTGTCCATTTTAAAACCCGTTTGAAAACTCATCTCTACTCATTGGCCTTCAACCCAACTGAGACTTGAATTTACTTCATTTTTATTGGTATTGATTTTACCTGTTTAACTTGTCATTTTATTGTATTTTAAAATTTTTAGTTCACTGTGTGTTAGTTTTGTAGCTCTGTTTTTATGCTTTCTTTTATCTTGTTTGTAACTGATGTTCAGCACTTTGTTTCAGCTGTGGCTGTGTTAAAGCGCTTTATAAATAAAGCTGCTGCTGCTGCTGCTGCTGCTGCTGCTGCTGCTGCTGCTGTCTGCTGCTGATGATGATGATGATGATGAAAGAGGCGGAGACCAGAACATCCCACATTATTTTAATGTTTATCATAACAAATCAAATAGAACAAGTTGTAACCTTTATTACTTGCAAACAAGTTCAAATGTATTCATGCAAGACTCATGGCAACAGCTGAAACAATACCACCTGTTTCCAAGGATAGAGTTGGTTGAACGGGACCCTTGATCAAGGAAGAAAATGTAACTACTGAGGTAGCAAAATCACTGAACCACCCTCCACCATCTTACCTACCCACACTTAAAACAGCAATATTATGCATGTCTAAATGTACAACTATATAACAAAACAAACACCTTAAAGAAAAACCTGAGGGCAAAGAGATACACTGAGCAACGCTGCCACTCTGCCAGCTCAGTTGATTCTGCAACACAATGAAGAAACAGTCAAAATTAACACATTTTATACAACAATAGTTAGAAAACTATTGAGAAACTCTAGATAACTTATTGAAAGATTAGAATACAATAATAAATCCACAAGCAAAACAGCAGAGGCCTGAATGTCTGTGGGCAAAATTAGAAAAAGGCTGAACAAGAATGGCTTGTTTGAAAAGGCTGCAGGAGAAAGCTTGTTTTCTCTTCAAAGAATGTGGCAGCACCACTTAGGTTTGTAAAATTTTATCTGATTGAACAACAAGATTTCTGGAATAATGTCCTTTGGACAGGTGCAACTAAAGTTTTTGCCACAATGCACATCACCTTGTTAGGAGAGAACTCAAAAGCATGTCAACACAAACACCTTATACCAACTGTCAATCACGGTGGTGGTGGGGTGATGGTTTGGGCTTGTTTTACAGCCACAAGACCAGGGAACTTTGCAGTTGTTGAGTCAACCATGAAGTCCTCTGTAGACCGAAGGATTCTAATGTGAGACCATCTGTCCAACAGCAGAAGTTTGGACCAAACTGGGTCATGAAACAGGACAATGATCCTAAACACAGCAGCAGGGACGTGCAGAGCCCACTAAAGGGGCAGGTGCTCAAAAAAAAAGGGGGGGCACATCTAACCGCATTTTAGGACAGAATATTAACAAAGTCACATAGCTTTCAGAGTTTAATAAACAATGATAAATTACAAAATTGTGAGATATACTATCAAAGCTGAGGACAATCTCTAGATAGAACATGCAACTATCCATGTGTAAAATATTTTATTAGTAATTTCTTTCTGCAGGTCTACTTTTTTATAGGAAAGTATTGCAATATTCAAACCTGCGATTTAGCAAGATATGTAAATTAGAGCTATACCACCAGACATATTTTGTCTTTACATAATTACACTATTAAAATATAAACAAGGGCACAATGCAACATTTTAGTGTACTGTAATCTATAAAAGAAAGAGCTGCCTGGTTTGCTACACTTGCAGTGGAGATGAAAATGGTCCATTCAGAAAAGCAGAGCTGCATTAAACTTTAACATGGAAATGCAGGAAAATACAAAACAAAAGCAAAAATTGAATTGTTAATGCATGTCACCATGAGAAAAGCCTACTGAGACTAACTGACCACCAAAATTTATACCTACCGTATATCTCTGTGTCTAAAGGCCGGCGCATAGCTCCGCGCTTGAGCGAGCGCGGCGCCCCGCTGTGTGAGCGCCGTGAGGTCGCCGCTGCACAAGCCCTTTTAACGTTCACGCGAGCGCGCCAAGCTCCAATTTTACGAGCGCCTACGCGAAGCGCGGTGTCGGACCAATCAGCTGCACGCGGAGGGGGACTGAACTGACCCCCTCCGCATGCAGCTGTTCACAAGCTGTGTTTCCATCCATTTTCATTTCGAATTTTGAGCTACCTCGCAAATATGTAAATACAAATTAATGCAGATCAGAAGTGTTTCCATCTACTGGCTTGAAGCGCTTCTTCCAAGCCGCGCACAGCGTCATTACGTCAGACGTCAGCGTCATTACGTCAGACGTCAGCGTCATTACGTCAGACGTCAGCACTGCGCATGTCTACAGTAAACAGGAAGTAGCGGTTGTAAACAGAACCCGGCCACACATCTCATCAAAATGGAGAGAATATTTCAGGTACGTGTTGCTATCGGGCGAGTTGTATTTATTCTGTCATGCCAACTAGTTTTAGCGATGTTACATGTTGTCCGGAGCGGAAACAGCTGATCAGTCACGTGACGTGAATGTTCGCTACGGCAGCACGAGTCGGCAAATGTGTTTCCATCTGTCGTTTTGCGCATCTGCTCATTTTCGAAGATCCCAAAAACCACCTCAAGCGAGCGTATAAACTTTTTGGCGAACTTGAGAAAGTAAATACGGATTTTGCCGTTTCCATTAAGCTTTTCTGCTGCGATACTTCAAAATGCGCACCTAGAAACCTTGATGGAAACACGGCTACAGAGAACGTGAGAAGAAAGCAGAGCTCTGTTGGAGCCACACGCTGGTTCACGCTGTGCTCTGCTGTGAACCTCCCACGCGCAGCGCGCGCGCGCGTGGCGCGGGGCTCGGTCCAGCGCAGAGCTCTGCACCGGGCTTTAGTGTATTTTGTAAGTACGTTTATACATTTTCTTCAATCTTTCTTCTACTTTGTTCTTGTCAGTTTCTCTTCTCTTTTTTCCTAATTGTCTCATCTTCTCTGTGTTGAGTGGAGGCCAATGTCTCTTATTTATTTCAGTCTCTTGCCTTTCTTTTTCCCCCAAACTGAATCTAAGATCCAAAATCTTCTTTTCCATCATGGTGATTTAACTGTTTAAAAACAAACTTCCAACTTTTAAGCATTTTTGCTATTTCTGTTCTCTTCTTATTTATTTATTTTTATTCATTTTATTTTATTTATTCATTTCAGATTTAAAACACAAAGACAATTTACAAACACATGAAAGAACAAAAACAAGATATAAAATGAAAGTTAGCAGAAAAAGAAAAAATCTTATCATATCTGCCCCTTCTTAAAACAACTGTGCAGCAGCAGTTTTCTGTTGGTCATGTCTCGAAAAATAATTTTTTTGCAATTATGTTGCAAATTATTTGCAAAACAAACTTATTTGTGCATGTCAGAAATCTTTGCTTGCTATTCTAAGTTTTGTTTGTCATTCAAAGTTTTGCTTGCGATTCTCACATGACGTCGTGGGCAGAGTCTAAAATCGCAATAAAAGATTTCTGATGTGTGCAAATAAAAGTTTATGTTTTGCAAATAACTTTTAAAGTTCACGAGAGAAAAATTAGTTATTTAATTTAAAAATAAATTAAAAAAAATAGTTTTTGTTAAATAAAAAAAGAAATCATTACAATTCCAAAAGTTTTGATTACAATTTTATTTTACTTAATTTAGGTTAGTTTTTTTTCTCCATTGAATACTTGTGAAACAAATTTAACTCCATACTCTGCGAACCAGATCCTACTTACTTAAAGTCTGGCTAGAGTTTTCCCTTCATTTGTATGCTTTTATTGGACAGGAGCAACTTGATTGGTTATTACATACATTATATATTATGGTAGTTCAGGGTGTTATTTTTAATTCTAAATGAATATTCTTGTTGGACTTTTATTTAAGTGCTATTCTCCTTCAAGATACATTTACCTAACACTAGAATAAATGCAATGTACATTATGCAGCAAAGGAAGTTAGAAGATCAGACATATATCCATTATGGAGAGATGATAGGTTTGGGACGGGCGATGTGCTCCCTATTGCATAAGCCAGGGGTGTCAAAGTCAAATAAACAGAGGGCCAAAAAAACAAATTTGCTACAAGCCAAGGGCCAGACTGGTTCAATTATTATTTTAAGGGGGTGATATAAGATTTTTTTTCTTCTTCTTTTTGCACTCTTTTCATGCAATGTTTTCTTTTTTGTTAATTTGTTTTATTTTGTCGCTTTTAAATGAATGAATAAATAAATTAAATATTAAATAGCTTTACATCTGCTAAGTTCTTGGCATAAATAAACACAGACATGTTCCTGCTTTTAGTATTTTACATTGTTTTATAATGTAGCTGTTTATCTTTGTTTTTTAACACAGTTTTCTTGTGATTTTTAATTAATATGCTTTTTTATGATTGTTTACTGTTGGCTGCAAGTATCAAGCTGTGAAATCCTTCATTTTCTACAGCTGATAGATGTTTGTCATTAATTATGATGAAGTTTAGCAACTTCTCGGTGAACATTTGAGCAGCGGTGTGTTTTTATTGTTCAATCCGGGGCGGGGGCTCTGATTTCGGTCAGCCGCTCTCCGCCAGTCCGTCCTACGAGACGGTCAGACAGCGTGTTGGACTGGACGCAGCTGGCCGCGGTAGGTCTCCCTGTTTCGGTTCAGTGAGAGTGGCGTCCCGCTGAAGCCCCGGAGCACAAATGTCCAACATAAAACTAACTTGACCGCAGTTTAATATAGCGCTATGGGCTCTACAGACATTGCACGTTGCTGTCTTGCGGTGTTTAGTGTAAATACTTCCACACAGCGGACATGTTACGATGAAAAGTTGGCTAGCTATTAGCTAAAAAGCTACTCACTCAGTCCGCACGCTGTAGCTGGCTGAAAACTGACAGGGATTTGCTGAGTAGTAGTAGTAGGGGTAGGGCCATGCCCCCCCAATGGCAGTGCCCCACCAGGGGGCCAGCTCCCCCACTGACCCTAATGTGAATGTGAGGCAGGTCTTATTACTCTGGGTTCATGAGACACGACTCTGGATCGGATTGGCCCCACCCCTACTACTACTGTTGCATTGTGGGGAATGTAGTGTTGGTACGTGACCGGAGGGCTTATTATGTTGTTTTTCTTGCAAAATACAAAAATAATAATAATAAAATAAAATAAATAATTTTAGTATGTTATTATGTGTCAGAGGAGGGCTTAGGAATAGGAAATAAAAAAAAAAATAAAAAAAAATTTGACCAAAAGGGCACTTGGGGGCAAGGAGCAAAAGGGGCAGGTGCTCAAGCCCCCCTAGCCCCCCCTCTGCACGTCCCTGCACAGCAGCAAATCTACGACAGAAAGGTTAAAAAAGAACAGAATACAGTACAGTAAAGGACTTGCAATTATCCTGTCTAAGCCTGGACTTTAATCCTAATAAAATGATGTGGCAGGACCTCAAGAGAGCTGTACTGAAACAAATCTCTGCAAACTTTAGTTAACTGAAGCAGTTGTGTAAAGATGAGTGGAACCAAATGCCTCCATAAGCATGCAAGAGATTAACAAAGAAAAAAAAAAAGTTATACAGAACACTTCCTGTTATTGCTCCTAAAGGAGGTTCTGCAAGTTGTTGAATCATGGAGTGGATTCAGGTTTTCACACACTGCTTTTTTTATTTATTTATTTGAGGCTTTGTTTATGTTTGTTACTTAATGACAGAGAAATCTGTTGTATGTTACTTCAGGTTAGGTTTTGGTATGTTTAGACGGTAAACTATTACTATACAGTAAAAACAATGTTGTTGTGTTTTATTCATTTATTTTATTAAGATCTATGTCCTGATATGTAAACCCTCACATTCAGAGTATTATTTATTGTCCCCATTACTGAATGTTCTTTGTTTTCTTTGTAAAACATTTTTATGTAAAGTGTAAAAAAATCAAGTGAGGGAAGGGAAAAACAGACCAAACCAAGTGCCACACAAAGGAGGAAACAACAAGGACTGAACACAAAACAAAGTAACAGAACCCCCATAGATAACAAGCACATGGTATAGTCTGATGAGCTGCTTTAAAGGTGAGGAGTCCTCCTCAGATCTCAACTCAACCTTCAGCTCCACCACTAAGACAGCATCCCACCAAGGTAACTGAAAAGAAAACCTTGATTAATAATTAGAAATACATTTTACAAGCATGCAGTGATAATATGTGTACACTTTATAATAGCACAGTTGGGTTAAAAATGTGCAACTTAAATGCCTTCATGCTGTATGGACATATGTTAATGATTGGCTGCTAAATAAATGAAAATGAGTGTTACACCCTGGTGCAAACACATGGCTGATATAACAGAAGACATGAATGTTCACAATGAACGGCAGCAACTAACACCAAGTTAGTAGAGCAAAAACAAATGAACTGTTTCTTACAACAGCAGACAAAAGCAAACAATTTATTCTAAATTATTCTGAAGCCTGATGTGATGTCAATATTCTAAATTTATTTTGCCATAGAAACATTTTGTAATTATACAAGGAACTTAGAATTAGACAACATTATGAGTTCAAATTGTTAAATTTGGACCTAAGCAGCTCACACAAGAAAACGTTTTAGTTTATTACATTGATTCTTTGAAGAACACTCTTAGATTTGACTGACATTAGAATGGTTGAAAGGTATAACGCAGAGATATGATGTCACATGTTATGTTTATTATGCCAGTTAGGTCAACAATGAAATGTTCAGGATGAGAAGCACCAATTTGACTCGCCAAAAACACAGGAAAAATGAAAGCATGCAATAAGGGTACAAAATAAAGTAAAAAAAGTGAAAAAGAAATGTAATGCTGGATTTACAAGGTCCAAAAGAAATATAGTAAACAACATGGTGGAATATAACAGTGCAATGAAAAGGGAATTCACAAAAGGTAATGAAAATGTCACATGAAAAAGTGAATCAAAACATGAAGTGTTTAAAATATTACAGCAGTTTTATAAATGAAAACAAGCGATTAGAAACAGTGTTTCAAAAGCTCTCGTTTGTTTGTGTGTTTGTTTGTTTCAGGGTCATTGAGACATTCCCAAAATCCCACAAATCTGAATCACAATGGTAAGTTTTAATGCAAAAAAAACCAAGTTTCAGTTTGACTGTAAAAAAAGCAATATAAAAAAATTTCCCTAGAAAATAAGGTTATTAAAAGCATTTAAATTGTTAATTGTGTTGCTGTTTTGTGCAAATAGCGTTCTCAACGTGATATATAATCTTCTGTTAAATCATTTTTATTTGTAAATTTGACTGATATAATAGTCATACTGTTAGTCCCTGTTTTAATTTAATTTTTTTATTTTCCCCTCTAAAGAAATATTTGGTTTTGGCTTTGCTGCTTTGTGTCCTCATGTCATCTGCAAATGCTCAGTGTTACCAAAAGAAACCACCAATTGGTAAAAGAAAAGACACACACAACACAGAATATTGATGGCATTCATGTGTATATGTTATTTAGTTTATATTTTAACAAACCACATCATAGCAATGCTTTGTCTCATCTACTTGAACATACAGGCCATAAAACTTGTCAGGATGATGTAGATAAGACATGGCATCCAATTGGGTCCAAATGGAGAAACAGTAAATGCATGGATTGCACCTGCACTGGATGTTGTGCTGCGTACGTACAAAAATCACTAGTCATTGAAACGAATCAACAGAAATGTATTAATTAAAAAAAATGAATACTGTATTTGTTTTCTGTGTGACTGCAGGTACTCCACTCCAACAGGATACCCCGATGACTGTGTGAAAGAGTTTGACAAAAAAGCCTGCAAGTACCATGTGCACAAGAAGGATGACCCAACTGTGACATGTCCAGTTTCTTCTGCTGTTGGAAAATAATGATACTGGTGTTAATGTTTGACTTTTGTGGAAGTTGAAAGGTCGAGTAAATGCAATTGCATGGCCTTTAAACTATAGAAGATGTCATGATCTCAAATAAATTGAGAGACTATTAACAGTGTTGCGTATTCTTTTACAACTTTTCTATCATTCTGTTCAAATTAGTCTAGAAACAGTAATGAGGGAACATGGCTTTTAAATGCTTGTGTTTGGGGTTCTGATATAGGGATGGGAACCGAGAACCGGTTCTGTTAGAGAACCGGTTCTTAATAGTCCAATTCCATGGAATTGTAGGTTGCATGTCTTAACAATTCAGCTTATCGGTTCTGCAGACTCATGGTGGTGACGTATTTAAGCGCTGGCATCACAGACATGTGCCGCACCCGAGTGGTGGTGGTGTCTATATATGATATCTATGGTGTTCAAAATGGCGTCGCGGAGGAAGCGCTCAAGCGTTTGGCTTCATTTCACGAAAAAAGATGAGACCAGGGCTACTTGTAACGCATGCAACGCGTCCATTACGATAAAGGGAGGAAATACGTCGAACATGCAGAAGCATTTGGCCACTCAGCATGCGGTGACTTTGAAGAAATGTACCGTTTTTAACACGCTGCTTGGAGGAGAAGTGGAGAGAAAGCGTCCACCTCCGTAAATGTTACAGCAGGTAACGTCAAATTCTTTCACTTGTTACCTTTTAGCTATACTGCTTCCACTGTATTTTATAAATAATCTCCCTCTCCTGTAATAACATTTAGTTGACGAGGATTGCCGGAGTCTGGCTGGGTCAGAGGCTAGTATTGTTAGCACAAGTGGTGCTGCTAGCACACCAACGTTAGCTTCTCCTTTCATGGAAGCAGGGAGAAATAAAGTCAGAGTCAGAGAGTCAGAGAGAATTTATTGTCATTTGCACCGCATGTAGTACATGTGTTGAAAACGAGATTATGTACACAGGGTCCCAGTTACATCCAACAACAAATGCAAGAGAAAAACAATAATAACATCTAGGATTAACTAAGAGAGACATCAGCTAGTAATACACTAAGCCCTAATGTAGTAGAAAAACATCATTATAAACAGCAGCACGAACATGAGTCATTATGAGCAGATGGTCACAGATGAACGCAGCAACAAGAAACAGATCAGTATCAACATGATGTGACATTTTGCAGTGTTTATTCTTATTATTTATTTATTCATGAGTCTGACAGCCTCAGGGTAGAAGCTGTTCCTCAGTCTAGTGGTTCTACATTTGATGCTCCTCAACCTCCGTCCCGAGGGGAGTGGTGCAAAGAGTGAGTGTGCTGGGTGAGTGAGGTCTTTCATGATGCAGGTGGCTCTTTTTCTGCATCTGGAGGTGTAAATGTCTGTGATGGTGGGGAGACTGACTCCCACAGACTTCTGTGCAGCCTTCACCACTCTCTGTAGAGCTTTCCTCTCTGCAACTGTGCAGCCTCCATGCCACACATTGATGCTGGAGCACAGGATGCTCTCCACTGCACACCTGTAGAAGGAGGTGAGGACTGGGCTGCTCAGACCAGCTCGTCTCAGCCGTCTGAGGAAGTAGAGTCTCTGATGACCTTTCTTGATCAGGCTGGTGGTGTTGTTGCTCCAGCTGAGGTTATCATTCAAGTGTACACCCAGGTACTTGTAGCTGGAGACCACCTCCACCGCAGATCCACCTATGTACAGTGGGGTGTGGGTGTGTTTGTTCCTTCTGAAGTCCACAATCATCTCCTTCGTCTTCTTCACATTCATGTGAAGGTTGTTCTCTTTGCACCAGCTCTCCAGGTGCTCCACCTCCTGTCTGTAGCTGGATTCATCATTATCTGTGATGCATCCCACCACCGCTGTATCATCTGCAAACTTAACAATATGACAGCCTGGATGTGTGGCTGTACAATCATATGTGAGCAGAGTGAACAGAAGAGGGCTCAGCACACATCCTTGAGGAGAGCCAGTGCTGAGGGTTATGGTGGAGGAGGAGAAGTTGTGGATCTTCACGGACTGTGGTCTGTTTGTTAAGAAGTCTAGTACCCAGTTACAGATGGAGGGGCTTAGTCCAAGTGTGGATAGTTTATCTATCAGAGTTTGGGGGATCATGGTGTTGAAGGCAGATGTGAAGTCCACAAAGAGCAGACGCACGTATGAGTCCTTCTGATCCAGGTGGGTGAGAGCAGTGTGGACCACAGAGGAGATGGCGTCCTCTGTTGATCGGTTCTCGCGGTATGCATATTGATGAGGGTCCTCGCTGATGTTGACGGTTGTCTTGATGTGGGACATGACCAGTTTCTCAAAACATTTAGCGACTATCGGGGTGAGAGCCACCGGTCTATAGTCATTCAGACCAGTCACTGTGGAGCTTTTTGGGACTGGGATGATGGTGGCAGTCTTCAGGCAGGTGGGAACTGACTCCAGTGAAAATGAAATGACTGAGGCAAGAACAAACGAATGTCATCGATCTGTTACCAGATTTGTGGTGAAAGGTTTGCACCCTTTTACAACAGTGGAAGCACGTGCATTTTGGTAAGAAAATATTTAAATGATAAATGTCAAATTGTAAGTTGTCAGTTTAACAAGTTCAGTTCTGTTTCTGTTTCTATTCTTTTTTTTTTAGGGAGATGACTAAGATCAACATCATCCACACTCGCTGTGAGTAGTGACAAAACTCCGACCTGTGGCCAGATACTTCCCATCCTCCAAAAGCTGGAAAAACATTACACCGTGCAGGCAGATGACTCTGCTTTGAGCAGGAGTATTAAAGAAAACATCTGGAATGATCTTTCCAAACGTTACAAAGTAAATTTGTTAAATAATGACTAGTAGTAATTTACACCAAACTTAGTAAACTATCTTCCTTTTCCTTAACTTTTGTTTTCCTCCATTTTAAATTTCAGGATGACTGTATCCAAGCGTTCCTTGAAGAAGCGACTGTTATCGACCCCAGATTTAAATCCATGTTGATTGATGATGAGAATAACATCTGGGACAGGATCAGGGCAGCTGCTGTGGCAGAAAACACCCAGGCAGCCGCAGCAACAACAGCAGAGGTATTTGAATTACACACTAAATCTGGTGTATTTCTTTTGGTGTATGTTTATGGTGATTTTTTTCTGAAGCTGGCAGAGATGGGAGAGACACAGAGTGAGGCAGAAGATGATGAAGATGATAACTATGTAAGTTTTGTTTTTTGTAATGAAAGATGATAAATTGCAACTTGTGAATTACAAGTTGTCGTTATGTCAATTTCAGACACCTCCTGTAAAGAAACAAAGAAAGACAGGACTTGAAGAAATCTTTGAAGAAGAGGACAGAAAGCTTATGGCAATGCAGCAGCAGCAGCCCCCCATCTCCGTAGCTCAGAGACTGGATCGTGAAATACAACTGTACAGAAGCCTAACAGCAATTCCAATAAAGGACAGCCCAACCCTCTGGTGGTGGATGAAGAAGGACACACTGCCCCTATTATCATCTTTTGCTGAGAAGTATCTCTGTGTACAAGCATCCTCCACCCCATCTGAGAGGGTGTTCTCCACAGCTGGGGATACGATTAGTCCTGAAAGATCCCGTATCCTTCCTGAGAAAGCAGATATGTTAATTTTTCTGAACAAAAATTGCTAGTTTGTTTTGATTCAGTTTTATTGTTTATTAGGAAATTCCTAATAAATAATCAAAAAAGGCGTTCAATACAGGATAAATAAATAATAAAACCATCAAATAGGAATACTACATATATTTTTGGTTTTGGTGAAAGATCATTAAATTCTTTATGAACAAAAATGGTTTACTATATTTTATTACCCAAATGAGAATTGATAACAGAATTGATAAGGAATTGAATCGATAAATGACATCGATAAAGGCATTGATATTGATAATTTCTTATCAATTCGCATCCCTATTCTGATGTCATATTATCAGTGTTGGGAACATTACTTAAAAAAAGTAATTAATTCTAGTTACTAGTTACTTCTTCCAAATAGTAACTGAGTTAGTAACTGAATTACTCCCCTATTAAAGTAATTAGTTACCAGGGAAAGTAACTATTGTTTGTTCGGTTGGTTTAAGTTTAGATATAACTACAAATTTAAAGTAGAATTGCAAAGACCGGTACTTAACACCAAACTTTTAATACTTACTGCACCTCAACAGAACATGACTGGTTGACATACTATACTTCAAGTGTTTTCTTCATTACAAAATACAGTTTAACAAAATAATATAACAATTGTGTTTTAAGCTCTATGTACACACTGTACTGTTCAAGTGTTTTCTTATAAATAAAAGTAAACATTTAAAACAAGTGCTTTAACTCTGTAGTGTAAAATAAAATCAAACCCTCACACAACTGGTTCTTCAAGTATTTTCTTAAAAACAAAAGAACCGTTTTAACAATATGAAGTACTTTTAAAACAGTACTGAAAATCTGAATTACCTGCAGTTGTGAGAGATGCTTCATCAGATCAGATTACGACGGACGTACACTTCGCTCCCGGACATAATGTACACTTCACATGCACGTTCTTGCCTTTTACCTCAAGGAGAGTAAAGTAGTTTCTGTATTTCCAATTTGAAAACGCCAACTTTCCCTCCAGACTCGCCATTGCTGCCGGACTCTGCAGATTTGAAGCTGCAGCAGCGTGTGTGAGCTGACCTCACCCTCTGATTGGCTGACCTCTAACTGACACTCTAACTTAGCCAATCAGCATCATCCTTATTGTTTCGCCCCTCCCTCCCCTCTGCTCTGCTACCTCCTACCCTCCCTCCCCTCCTCCCCTCTGCTCCCTCCTCTGCCTCACCAAGGAAAAAAGTAAACAAACAGCCAGCGCGCGGAAGAGAAAGTACCGCACCCCCATTTAGTGGAAGTAACGGTAACGGCGTTGTAACGATAGACTTAGTAACTACTTAGATTACCCGTTAATGAAAAAAATAACTCCGTTTGTAACGCCGTTTATTTGTAACTCCGTTATTCCCATCACTGCATATTATACACACACTTGTGGCACATCAGCAGCTTCATACAACTTTAAATATGTCTATTTTTCTGTCTGACTGTAAAAATGTTTCTGAACAATGATCAGTACTCAGATTTTTGTGTTTACAAACTTTTCTGCTCAATTGTACTGAACATGCTCACGATGTCTAACATAAATGGATAAACTGTACGCTCTTTAGCTCTTTGAAACCAATAACCACAAAAAAAGTGTCCACACTTTAAATAGTGCTCTCAGTCTATCCATCACAAGATGGCGCCTTTGTTTACGGCACGCTGTCTACCTCCTCTCCTGAACTTTTTATTGTTGTTCGTGTTTTGCCTTTTTTTCATCGACGATGCATCCTCGCTTCTGGTCTATGATCGCTCAACTCTTCTAAGTATACGAGACTCGCTAATCAACGCACCGACTACTGGCAAATATGGACATTCTAAGCCTCCTCCACCTACCACCTTTCCTGGCGTCCTTTCCAGCCTACCTACACTGCAACGCCAGCACGTTGCCACGCAACAAGCGCCGCAGAAGACGCGGAACAAGAGCGGGAGTCCTGGTGAGATTCAAAAAGTATCTCTCCTCTCACAGCACGGCTACGGCTGATTTACCTCCTGAATTCAGCGTCTTTGATGTCCATCGTTCCTTGATTCATCTCCATCGCTGCCTTGTTGCTGTCAATCATGACGTCAGCCATCAGTATCCATCTTGTCCCTCCATGAAGACCCTGAAACGAGGCTGCGTTAAACAAAACCTTCGTCTGCTCGCTTCAGCTGCGGGTGACGTAGCTGGCTGTGTTCCAGTATGTGCAACACTGTTTAACGCCCGATCGATCACTAATAAAACTTTTATATTAAGTGATTTGATCTCCACTCATCGTCTGGATCTGTTTCTGTTGACTGAAACCTGGCAGAAACCAGGAGACAACAGCTGCTTCTCTGAGCTCCTCCCACCTGGCTGCTCCTACCTGAATGCTCCGCGGGTCTGGAAGGGGGGGGGGGCTGACTGCTGTGTTCAGTGATGCGTTCAAGTGCCGCTTGTTGCCTCAGAAAAACTACAGCAGCTTTGAAATCATGCTGTTTGTGCTGGAATCTGCTAAACCTCTGCTGTGTGGGCTCATTTATCGCTCACCACAATATAATAAGGACTTCCTAAATGAGTTCTCAGAACTGCTAGCTGAACTGCTACCAAAATTTGACACCCTGCTTTTTTGTGGAGATTTCAACGCACATATCTGCTACCCAAGTAATCAACTTGGATGTGAGTTTCAGGACCTTCTGGACTCTTAACCTGTCGCAATCTGTCTCAGGGGCCACACACAATCAGGACCACACACTGGACTTAATTTTCTCCCACGGCCTGCACATATCTGCTGTAGAGATTCTGGACACCTGTATTTCAGACAACTTTTCTATCTTATTTGAATTTTCCACCCCTCCTACACCGAAGGCTGTTCTCCCAGCACATCTCTGCCACTCCATCACCCCATCCACTCAAAGTCAGTTCACTGATGCCTTTAAGAGCACTGACTTATGCTCTGCTGTCAGCCTGGAACCATCTCTACATCTTGAGGAATTCATCACCTCCTTCCATCACACTTACACAATGATCTTGGACTCCATTGCTCCTCTCAAACAGGCTTCTTCAAAGATCAAACCACCTCCATAGCTCAACGAAACAACGCAGGCCCTTCGACAACGCTGCAGGAAAGCAGAGCGAAAATGGAGGCGGGACCGGCTTCATGTATCCCAGGGAATACTGAGAGACTGTCTCTGTGATTATCAAAATGCTGTTAAGCAGGCCAAGTCCCAGTACCTCTCCAATTTAATCTCCACCAGCTACAACCGGCCGAGGACACTATTTAGCACAATCCAGTCTGTCATCAATCCCTCTGTCAATGTTCTGAAAACTGTCACACAATCTACCTATGATGACTTTCAGAGCTATTTTGCCAACAAAATAGACTCTATCAGGCAGAGCATTGTCAGTCCATCCAACACTGTCCAGTCATGTGCGTCTGCAACAACCACCGCTGTTTTTGATGAGTTCGACCTGGTTGAGATTAAAACTTTTTTTATGTTTGGGGTGATCGTACGCTCGAGCGGACAGCGGCAACTGTAAAAATGCCAAGTTTCTTACCGGAGGCTGGTTTCTTCATGGAGGCTCGTTGGGTAAGTTTGAAAAGTCCAAAAAAAGTCCTGTTGTTGTTGCATCATCACAAAGCAGAGGCTCTCCCGATTGGTTGCTGCAACGCGGCAAGCAACAGAAGCAGGTCAAATCAAGCTTCGACAGTCGCTGCTCGGGAGCGACGCGGGCGCGGAAAACAGCTGCTGCTCACTGCCGCGTTGCTTGAACTGCTGAAGACGCGTCGCGTCACGCCCCACTGCTCCAAGATGCGCGGCCACATAGACTTTCAATGTAAAGTGGCTGCTTCGGCTGCGCGAAAAGCGTTCGGTGGGAACCCGGCATTAGACCTCTCATCAGCTTTTGACACAGTCGACCATCAGGTACTAATCAACCATTTGTCTCAGCTGGTTGGCCTCTAGGGAGCTGTGCTTGAGTGGTTCAGATCATAACTGGGAGAACCTTTTCTGTCATGATCAGTGATGGCATAGTTACATTGAAAAAGTAACTTCGTTAAGTTACTGATTAGTCCTTGGGAAAAGTAACTTAGTTAAGTTACTGATTACTTGATTTGGAAAGTAACTAAGTTAGATTACTAAGTTACTTTATTAGTTACTTTCAGCAGCCGCTGACAAGAACCCTCTGTCACAATACATAAAAAATTTAAATGTTTTAATAAAATAATTACTAATAAATATTCAAAAAACAAAATACAGTAGTCTTTCTTGACTTCACTAAACAAATAATATTTTTACAAAAAAGACTTATAAAATGTTTATTTTGAAAATGTGTCAAGTAAACAATACGTTTGTATGAAAATAAATAAAAGCATGAGCCACTGGCCAAAAGGATGGTCCAGCACAGAAGATCAACATCATCAGGTCAGGACTCTGCAGTCTACAC
>JBBPBX010002549.1:0-57847 GCA_038048925.1 Garcialebias charrua
GAGAGAATTGCTTCGGTCTGTCGTGGTGAAGAAAGAGCTGAGTTGAAAGGCAAAGCGTGCTATTTACTGTCTGTCTGTTCCAACCCTCACCTATAAGGTTTAGATCATGACCAAAAGAACAAAATCCTGGAAATGGCAGAAATGGACTTCCTTTGCAAGGTTAGATCCTCTGCTTTAGAGCAGAGTGAGAAACTCCATCATCCAGGGGGAGCTTAGAGCTGCTCCAAGCATGAGCTCCACGATGTGACTACAGGTAAGCAGTGGAAGATGAAGATGAACTTTTGCTGAAGAGCAAATTTTAAAAAGTTAAGAAAGTTTCTCCTTGGAAGGAAATACCAACAGAAATGAGGAGTTATTCAAAAAGTTTGCATAGTTTTGTACACATTACTAAACCAATATTACAAGAATATTTGACATGTGAGCTGCTTTTTCTTGAACAAAAAGCAGACCAAACTCATCTGATGTTCTTACTTTATACAATGCACCTTTTCATGAGATTTATTTTCTGTAAATTCATTTTGCTGCCTAAGTCGAATAAAAACTTCATGTGTATGTAATTAACATACTTCATAATCTATAGTCTGTCACTGTCTATCTTTGTACTTATGTAAAAAATGTATTGAATAAATATAATTAAAAGCAAATACAATCACTTATAGATTCAAGGTTTTACGTATCAGGACAAAACGTGATGATTCACCAACTTGGTCCTAGAAGCAGGGAAATAAAACCATCCATTCATCCATTCTCTTACGCTTATCCGGGGTTGGGTCGCGGGGGTAGCAGCTTAAGTAGGGAGGCCCAGACTTCCCTCTCCCCAGCCAGCTGAGAAACTTAGTCCCTCCAGCGTGTCCTGGGTCTTCCTCTGGGTCTCCTCCCGGTGGGACATGCCCTGAACACCTAACCAGGGAGGCGTCCAGGAGGCATCCTAACCAGATGCCCGAGCCACCTCAACTGGCTCCTCTCAATGTGGAGAAGCAGCGGCTCTACTCTGAGTCCCTCCCGGATGACTGAGCTTCTCACCCTATCTCTAAGGGAGAGTCCAGCCACCCTGGGAGAAAACTCATTTCAGCCACTTGTATTCGATGATCTTGTTCTTTCGGTCACAACTCAAAGCACATAACCATAGATGAGGGTGGGAACGTAGATTGACCGGTAAATTGAGAGCTTTGCCTTTTCACTCAGCTCTCTATTCACCACGACAGACCGGTACAGCGCCTGCTTCACTGCTGACGCTGCACCTATCCACCTATCAATCTCACGCTCCATTTTCCCCTCGTTCGTGAACAAGACTCCGAGATACTTACCCCCAATTTACACTACATGCGTTCCGGCTCCGGTCCACTCCGGTCCGCCCTCCGCAGCAAATACGCACCCATTATAATCAATGAGAGAGTTTACACTGGCTCCGCACGGCGGCGGCGAGCAGATGGCAGTCCGTCAAAATAGGATCCCATCCTATTTCTGCCGGATGCCGGAGCTGTGCCGGAGTCAACTTTCAAAGATTACGTCGCACCAACAGGAAAAGGAACGAGCACAACATCCGTATTTACAAAATAAAATCACCACGGGCGGACTTTTATCCTAGCTCTATACGGATTTATTTGTACAAAAATGCTGTCAAACTATCATTTATGACTACACCTACAAACGCAATACAATAAATAAATAAATAAATAAAGTATTTTATTCTGAAATGTAATAGATCACATCCTGTCGCTCAAACCATGTCCTGTCGCTCATATCTCAATGCAAAAAACAATCAAACAGCGAGGCAGTCTCTACTGTTGTTCTCCTTCTTCCACCGAATGAATTGTTTTGTTCTGACTTCATTATTTATCACTTGATTTATCGCGCGATCTCGCAATTCCCGCGCATGCGTCTCGGAGCAGCGCATCCAGGCGGACCTGAGCTGAGCGGAGGTAATGTAAACTGGACTTTGAGACGCTCAGCTGCGACCTGCGGAGCGGAGCGGGGCGGAGCCGGAACGCATGTAGTGTAAATTCCGGGTCAAACTCCTCCACTTGGGGCAGGACCTCCTCCTCGACCCAGAGAGGGCACTCTACCCTTTTCCGGCTCAAGACCATGGCCTCGGATTTGGAGGAACTGATCCTCATCCCAGCCGCGTCACACTCGGCTGCAAACCGCTCCAGTGAAAGCTGTAGATCAGGACCTGATGAAGCCAATAGGACCACATCATCTGCAAAAAACAGAGAAGCGATCCTAAGGCCACCAAACCAGATCCCATCAACACCTTGGCTGCACCTAGAAATTCTGTCCATAAAAGTTATAACAGAATCGGTGACAAAGGGCAACCTCGGCGGAGTCCAACTCTCACTGGAAACGAGCCTGACTTACTGTCTGCAATGCGGACCGAGCTCTGACACCGGTCGTACAGGGACCTAACAGCCCGTATCAAAAGGCCTGGTACCCCATACTCCCAGAGTGATGTGGTCGAATGCCTTCTCCAAGTCCACAAAGCACATGTAGACTGGTTGGGCAAACTCCCACGCACCCTCCAGGACCCTGTTGAGGGTGTAGAGCTGGTCCAGTGTTCCACGACCAGCACGAAAACCACACTGCTCCTCCTGAATCCGAGGTTCGACTATCCGATGGACCCTCCTCTCCAGAACCCCTGAATAGACCTTACCAGGGAGGCTTAAGAGTGTGATCCCCCTATAGTTGGAACACACCCTACGGTCCCCCTTTTTGAATAGGGGAACCACCACCCCAGTCTGCCAATCCAAGGGAACTGCCCCCGATGTCCACGCAATATTGCAGAGTCGTGTAAGCCAACACAACCCTACAACATCCAGAGCCTTAAGGAACTCCGGGCACATCTCATCCACCCCTGGGGCCCTGCCACGAGGAGCTTTTTAACCACCTTGGTGACTTCAGCACCAGATTGGAGAGTCCAACCCAAAGTCCCCAGGCTCTGCTTCCTCAGTGGAAGACGTGCCAGTAGGATTGAGGAGGTCTTCGAAGTATTCTGCCCACCAACCCACGACATCCCAAGTTGAAGTCAGCAGCACACCACCTCCACTATAAATAGTGTTGGTAGCGTACCGCTTTCCATCCCTGAGATGCCGGATGGTGGACCAGAATTGCCTTAAAGTCGTACAGAAGTCATTCTCCATGGCCTCTCCGAACTCCTCCCATGCCCAAGTTTTTTGCCTCAGCGACGACCTGAGATGCATGCCGCTTGGACTGCCGGTACCTATCAGCTGGTTCCGGGATCCAACAGGCTAAAAAGGCCCGATAGGACTCCTCCTTCAGCCTGACAGCATTCCTCACCGCCGGTGTCCACCACAGGGTTTGAGGGTTATCGCCACGACAGGCACCAACAACCTTGCGGCCACAGCTCCGATAAGCCGCCTCGACAATAGAGTTGCAGAACATGGCCCACTCGGATTCAATGTCCCCTTCCTTCCCCGGAATGTGTTCGAAGCTCTCCCAGAGGTGGGAGTTAAAGCTCCGTCTTACGGGAGACTCTACCAGATGTTCCCAGCAGACCCTCACATACGTTTGAGTCTGCCAGGTCTGACCGGCATCCTCCCCCACCATCGGAGCCAACTCACCACCAGGTAGTGGTCAGTTGACAGCTCCGCCCCTCTTTTCACCCGAGTGTTCAAGACATGCGGCCGCAGATCAGATGAGACAACAACAAAGTTGATCATCAAACTGTGACCTCGGGTGTCCTGGTGCCAAGAGCACATATGTACACCCTTATGCTTGAACATGGTGTTCGTTATGGACAATCCATGACGAGCACAGAAGTCCAACAACAAAACACCACTCGGGTTCAGATCAGGGGCTCCATTCCTCCCAACCACATCCCTCCAGGTCTCATTGTCATTACCCAAGTGAACGTTGGTTGAAGTACCCCAGTAGAACAACGGAGTCCCCAGGAAGCACACTCTCCAATACCCCCTACAAGGACTCCAAAAAGGGTGGGTAATCAGCTGCCATTTGGCGCATAAGCAAAAACAACAGTCATAACCCATCCCCCCACACGTAGGCGGAGGGAGGCTACCCTCTAATTCTTCAGGGTGAACCCCAACATACAGGCACCAAGATGGGGTCAACCAGTATGCCCACTCCTGCTCGGCGCCTCTCACCAGGGGCAACTCCAGAGTGGAAGAGTGTCCAACCCCTCTCAAGGAAACTGGTTCCAGATCCAGAGCCATGCGTTGAGGTGAGTCTGATTATTTCTAGCCGGAACCTCTCAACCTCACACACCAGTTCAGGCTCTTTCCCCACCAGAGAGGTGACATTCCACGTCCCAATAGCCAGCTTCTGTAGCTGAGGATCAGACCGCCAGGGTCCCCGCCCTCAGCCACCACCCATCCCAAAGATACACAAAACCTCAGATACACAAAAACACAGCCTCTTTTTAATAACAGGCCAAAATGTAAGTGTGTAAAAAAAATTTAAAAAAAACAGATGCCCATGAGTTTACCTAAGTTTATACCTACTTAAACCTTAAAGTTGTGTCAGCAGAAACAACCAAACCTCAGTTTTTATTGTCTGTTGTGATCTTTGTCCAAAGGTCATTCAGACGCTGGTCATGCTGTGTCTTCTTCTGACAGAGGAATTCTCATGAGTTACTGAATATAAAATCACATTACGGTATAATCCTAGGATGTGGTGAAATGAGTTGGAGATGGCTAGAAAAAGAAAAAGAACGTTTTTCTTACCATCTGTAAAACTTGTGCTGAGGCTTTTGGTGGTAGATGACAGAAAACTGCAAAATTAACTAACAGGTTAAGGGTCAACGACGGAGCCAATGACGGCTGCTGAGTCTGTGATGTGAGCAGGCTGATTAATGATTGTAGGCGGTCAACACTCAGAGGACATGATGAGACAGAGTAAAGAGAGTGCAGGTGGTCCCATGCTTCTTTGGACTGCACCTGGCAACAACAAAAAACACAACTCATTGGACTTTCCTTCAAATATAGATCAACAGATTAGAAACTTGTAAAATATAAGATAAGGCAGTCTGACGTGAGGTCATTGCATATTTCTACTGCAACAACAGTGAGTCTGAGGTTTATGAGAGGAGGACAAACAGGAGACAGAGAGACAAAACTCAGACCGGTGGGCCAGACATTCAGTGAGAAATCAATACGACATCACCCCTATCACCCAGCTCCCCTCACTCCTCTGTACCTCCCTCTCCTCAACACTGTCTGCTGCTCTGCTGTGGGGTCATCCATTATTTATTCCTTAATGCGTTATTCTTCCTTCTCTGTGCTGGCTCTTTGGCTTTCAGGAACAACACACCTGTCTGCGGCGAATAACCGGCCTTCCACGCTGTGGTTGAGTTATGACGCTGCACAGACTAGATGAGATTTTATCCACACTGTGTCCTTTAGACTCACAAAACAAATGTCAGGACTTCAGCACACTGCTGCTCTTTACGATTTAGCTCCTGCGGTGCAACATAACACGACTAAAGCTGCAGAAGCTCATAACTCCTCAGTAACAAACATGTCTGCACCAAATTTCACAGCAATTCATCCAATCTGCAGCGGTCAGCAGCAAAGTGGGAGACTGATGAAACAACATGGTGATAGCCGGGGCTTTAAAAGAAACCTTAACTCACCACCTGTAAAGCTCTGTGATGCCACCTGTTGGTGGGGTGATGGTAGAAGGTCAGCAACCACAGAAGGGGGCCGCAGTCCTCAGGCCCTGATGTGACTAACAGCTGGACCGCTTCCTGCACCCAGTGGGCGCATTGAACAAGCAGGAACCAGGCCTCGAACACTTTGTGGCGCCCCCTGTAGAACAGAAGGAGACAGCATCGTCATTAGAGCAGCGAAAAATCACAGCAGAACAAAATGTAATATCTCTGATAAAATTAATTAACTGTTCTTACAAATATTTTTGCTTGTCACACTTATCACAATGACAACTGCACAGAAAACTGTTGTACACAAACTTAACACTGGAAACACAAATCTGCAGAGCAAACACAGCAGTAAACGTCCCATAACTCGGGTGATTTGGGTGGTCCGTTTAGTTTTTTAACAGCCTGGCACCTAACCCATCCCAGTCTCAGTTTTTCCATTGTTAACATATCTCCAACTCTTCAAGCAACCAGCTGTTGAAAATCTACAGCTGATAATTGTATTTTACCATTTCCACACGGGGTGCTGTCCTAACACCAAATAAAATTCAACCATAAAGAAGAGAGCCAAAGTTACAAGAAGCTGTGTGCAGTCTGAGGACTTTTACATCCCGAAAGGTATTTAAACATGTCACACATTTTAAACTTGAGTTTTTTTCTATTGACCTTTTTTTTTTTACATTTGACAGCGATTTAGTCCCATCCTCACTGAAACACAAAACTTATCAAAGTCAAAGTCAAAGTCAACTTTATTGTCAGAACTGCAATATGTACAGGACATACACAGGATTGAAATTGCATTTCTCTCTCAGTCCCTCGGTGCAACAGTAACCATTTAAACACTAAACAATTAATAAACAAGCATAAAATGAAATAATAAAAGTTTAGTACTGTCCTGAGTTTTATGCATAGTAGTTTTTCATAGTAGTAAAAAAGTATAAAAAGAAAGCCAAAAAGCTTTACGGTAATTCAATTTGATCCCAGATGGAGCATTACACTAAGGTTCAGTGCCGTTTTCATCAAATAAATAAAGTTGTGATCTGCATTTTCAAAGAAATTTTAGATATCCAAGTTTTAAATACTGTACAATCAAAAAGTCTATTTTAGTGAAATTGCTCTTTTAATGGCAGATTTTATCCTCAAAAGTAGAATTTTTTAAAAAACTTGTAAATTGACTAATGTACATTTATTTACCGATATGATTTATAATATGACTTACCGTACATATCTGTGCTGCTGATCTCATGCTGCTGATTATCATGCTGCTGTATTCATTCATACCTATCAGCTTACCACAAACTCATGTTCAGGCTGCTGTTGTTACGCCATATTATTTTACTGTATTAGTGTTTAGCGTGCATCTTAGATCTTTTAGCATACCGTTTGGTGTTGGTTTAGCGTACATCTTAGATTCTCTTTTACTGTTTGTTTGTACACTTTACATTTTGCTAATTTTGGGTGCAACTGGGACCCTGTGTATATAATTTCATTCCACTTCATGTACCACATGTGATGGAAATGACAAATTTGACTTGAACTTGAAATTGAACTAATGTTGTTCTACACTGTCAGTCTGGGGTAAAGTTAAAAACATAAACAAACAAGGAATCTTTAAAAGAAATCAACAGCACTGTTCCACGGCAGCTACAGTCTACAAATAGGTTGTTGGTCCTGTAAATGCATCTGCTGTAATTGCTGCAATTTGCTGAGATAAAACAATTAACAAAAGGAAATTATTTCTAAATGATTCAAAACAAGCCGCATGCCTGCAAGTGAGAAGTCACTTTACTGTACTTTGCATGACATGTAGCAGCATTTTCCTATATTTTGGATTAATTTAACTTTTGTCAATTTCTTATAATCAAGGTCATATAATTTAAAAAGCAAAAGAGCAAATGGTCAAAATAACAGCTTAGCCCTGAATAAAATTAAAAGCAAACTAGAGAAATTGCATTTCCTGCCAAAATATAGCACAAATGTTTCTTGAAAAAGAACTTGCTGAAAAACAGCTGGAATTAGCGAAACATTTTTGAAAAGTAGCTGAAAAAGTTTAAAGAAGCTTAAACTACCTGAAGGACAAGGAAATAACTGAAATGAGCCAAAAAAAAATGAATTTGCTAAAAATGCTAAAATTAACATAAAAATGCTTCTTCTTCTTTCTTTTTACCCTATATTAACACAGGTAGTCTCATTGAGTCACGAGAACTCATTTTCAATAGAGACTGGTTTGGGAGCAGATGGTGGGGGTTAAAGGCCTTGCTCAGGGGCCCAGAGTGGGGTAAATGAGGGTGGAGGCAGGTGTGGGTGTTTCACCTTTTCCACCCACATTTTGATGTTGTCAGCCCAGGGAGTTCAACCTGTGACTTTCCAATCTTCACTAACCTCTGCACCACCACTCCCATTTAGTAGCTGAAACAGCAGAAAAAGCTGAAAGGAGCATAACAAGATGAAATTAGCATAAATAAGTTAATTAGGCTGAAAGTAGCAGAAATTAAAATAAGAAACTTGACAAGAAAGTTCATGCGCAATAATCCAGGTACCAAATCCAATAATTCTCAGTCGGGTCATCTGGACAGTTTCTTTTTTATAGAAATGTTTTAATAATAATAATAATAATGAATTCAATTTATAACGCACTTTTCATTAGTGAAAATCTCAAAGTGCTACACACATTGAATGCTACACACATTCATACACCGGTAGCGGCAGACTACCATGCAAGGTGCTTTCCAGTCCTACCGGGAGCAACTCGGGGTTAAGTGTCTTGCCCAAGGACACAACAACACATGGTGTGGGGAACCGGGATTTGAACCGCCAACCTTCCGATCGGGGGACGACTGCCATTACCACTACGCACGCCCGCGTTTTACCCTCCATCAGGAGGATGCTTGGTGGGGAAACAGTTTGCTGGAACTCTTCTGACTGACGAAGCCCTCAGGGTGGAGGGTGAAACGTTTCTATAAAAAAGGAACTGTCCAGATGACCCGACAGAATTACTGGATAAGAAACCTGAATTCATCTGAAAACTGCTGTAACTGGCTAAAAATACTAAAAAGTAGCTGAAACGTTTGAATATGCTTAAATTAGCAGAAGAAAGCAGAAAGAACATGTTTGTCCATTTCGGCTGAAAGAAACAGAAATGAGCACAAAAAGTGAAAATTATCTGAAAAAAGCTGAAATTAACTAAAACAAAACAAAATGGTAAATGGTAAATGGAGCTTATTTATATAGCGCTTTCCAGCCCCCTATGAGGGGCCCCAAAGTGCTTTACAGTACCAACCATCCACCCATTCATACACGCATTCATACACCGGTAGTGGCAGACTGCCATGCAAGGCGCCATCCAGTCCTACCGGGAGCAACTCGGGGTTAAGTGTCTTGCCCAGGGACACAACGACACATGATGTGGGGAACTGGGATTCGAACACAAAAACAAAAAAATAAAATAAAATAAAATAAATTAAAAACAGCCGAAAAGTAGATAAAAAGGTAAAAATAAGCTTACTGGTAAATTACCAGAAGGAAGTGGAGAGATTATATTTTTGCTGAATTTGGCTGAAAAAAAGTTGAAATTATTGAAAAAATGTGGAATTAGCCAAAAAAGCTAAACCTAACAACAACCAAAAAACAGCTAAATAGTAACTGAAATAGCAGATGAAGCTGAAACTTACATAAATAAGCTGAAAGGAGCATAATAAGCTGAAATGAGCAGAAAGACGTAAGAAGAACAAAAATGTTGTTGGCAGGAAGAATCTGAAGGAAAAAAAAAAATCACACAAAACAGCTGAAAGTAGCTGAAAGTAGCTGAAAAAGTTTTAATTTATACAAAGAAGCTGAAAGAAGCTGAACCAGAACAAAATGTGAAAGGAGCAGTAAAAGGTTGTAAACAGCTCTAAATATTTGAAGGATGTAAAATGAGCTCAATTCCTTTTCTATGAGGAAAAAAAAGTGGCAGAAAAGGCTAAATATTCCAAAAAGCTAAAGTTGCGCCAATACGACGTCATAGCAGGATTGTCCTGAAAGAGCTGAACATTTTGATACATGATTTGTTGAAATAGCACAAAAATTGTGGAACGAGAAAATGCTGAAAAACAGACAGAAGAAATATGGATCACAACGGTGTGAATGCTTCATAAAAATGCACACAGTTATGAACACAAGTGTCCTAAGCTGCTGTAAAACATCTAAAAGCAGGACGTGAACTTAACACAATGAGTGCTGCAGTGAAAAAAAACAGCTGCAACGGAGAGAATGACTTGAGGACTGAAGACGAGAGCTCGTTCTCTCAGATTTCTCCATTACTATCATTAGCGCTCTCCTCCATCCCGTTGGCTTCAACATCCCGACGGCAGCAGTTCTCTGTAGGGCTTTGGCAGCACTGAGACAACATACTAGTTTCCCACCGCTGGCTTGGAACATCCATTTGAGATTCTGTGTGCAGCTCTGAGACCCAAACGGTGGTGGAGATAATGGGCCCCGTTCAAAACCACAGCTGGAGGGTATCAAGTCAAGCGTCTCCATCTTTAGGACATCAACTGTGCCGTTTTTATATCCGTACTTTCTATTTTTCTAAATGCAAAGCAACACTTTCTTTTTTTAAAAGCCTATGTTGTGTATGTGGTTTTTTTTTATGCACACTCTCCTTCCTTTTATTATTTTTTGTTTGCACTACTTTTCTCACTTCTCCATGAGCTTCCCAACGTCTTGTTTTCTTCACCGGGCTCCTTTTGCTCAAGTTAATGTTCTCTAATGAATGCTTGGAGAAGCCGCTATGCTCCTGGCGAGCTCCTCTGCTATGATGCAAGGGGGAAATTACTGACTAACCACCACCACCTCAGCAGCAACTAATGGAAATAAGAACACCACACTGGCGATCGGTAGCGTGGTGAAAGCAGACACACATTAGCACATTTTCTCTGGAACCCTTCGGCTCTAACCTGGTGCTTGTGCTGCCAGCGTCTGCCTCCTCTTCCTCCGTCAGTCGCTGTAATGAGCTGCTGAGCCACTTCAGGTGCTTTTTCAAAGCCTCCTTAGGCATCTCTGAAAGAACATGTTCATATTACAAACATAATAATTACTAATGACACGAATATTACAGTTTCTTTATGCTAAATTCAATACCAGGCGTGCATTTCATTTGAAACTACAATTTCCATTCTTTACAAAAAGCTGCATTTGTATTTTTAACGTAACACTAATTATGTAAACAAGAGCTGTAACTAATAGTTCATATTCACAATACAGATGTAAGAAATGCTATGTTTCAAGCCTAAATTATATACATTTTAACAAATAATAAAACGTGTTGTGTTCTTCATCTTCCCGTGTGTTATTAGGCACTTACGTGAAAACTTAACATATGTAGAATTATTGGGTTCAGGATTTAAAATGTATTTTTACTATATTTTTCAATCCCTTTCTCCCTTTTTTCAAGCATTTATTTATAACTGCTTTCAGGATCATGTGGTGTCTGCCATATGCCACGTGCTTGAAAAACATACTTTCCTACCATAAACCAATGTTGCACTCAAAACCCCAACAAGCTGACATTTTGCTATGTCAAAGAAATTTTAACAGATATTTCCAATGTCCCTCCAGGCTAGGAGTTAAAAATGCAACACTACATCTTAATTTATGACTCATTCAGAGGGACCAGCCACCTCAGTTTTCTTTCTATTGGTATTGTTTACATTCACTTCTAGTGCAAAATAGCCCCTCACTATACACATGTGTGGACACACAGAGTAATAATTAACTCTGAATTCTGGCTGGTCTTCTGTGTGTCCCTAAATGGCTCCATTCATGTAAATAATTCCTGCCTACAGGCCAGTCTGGGCACACACTGATAAGCGCTGTTGCAATGTGATCCTGCACTCACCTACTTCAACAGTAACGATCCCCCTTCATTTTTTTTTCTATTACACCTACCCACTATACTGTAGTTAAATGCACCGGTAATGCTTTTTAAAAGGATTTCTGAAAAAAATGTAGCAAAAATGTGTTCGTGTAAGACGATCCTGAAAATCTGCTTGCTACAACATGATGACACATTAAGCCCCGTGTCGATTTTACAAAAGTAATGACAGTAGGGATGCACTATATTGGATTGTTGGCCGATATCCGATATGCCAATATGTTAAAACTTATTTGGCCAATAACAGATACCAATAGCGATTTTGTTTTTTCCCTAGACCTACCGGTACTTACAGAGACTACCGGTATGCAGTTTTCTCTGCTGTGGAATTAAAATACTACGTTATTCTGCACGGTCTTCATCAATTTTACTTGTTTCCAAATGCAGATACAAAAAAAGGGGCTGAAAATGATGTCACACTTCAACTTGGATTATGTTTAATGTCAAAGTTATTCATGACGTTTACTCTCTCTAACACAAAGACAACACTCGGAACAGTGCAAATTTGTAAATTTGCACAAATCTAAACTCAATCTGTTCACAAGCGACAAGTGAAAAGCGCATAAGTAGTAGCATTAGTAGATATACAGTATTTGACAGAAATGGTGGTTCTTGAGATGGTTAATTAGGTTTGAAGTGTTGTAGGACTTTGTTTTTGCTCCTCCTCACATCACTGACACTGAGCAGTCGTTGCAAAAAGCAGTTCTGCTATCAGTTTCCGACCCTTTAAAAAACTTTCATACCGCTGACATTTTCACTTCTTCCACTCCCGCCGTGATCAAATCAAGGAGGTGCGCATGACATCATAACGTTGTAATGGCACTGCAGACATCCTTGTCACTGGATTGTCATACAAAAACAGCAACTTTGATATATATGCGTATATATAAACTGTGCCTTTTATATCGGTGAGTTATTTTGATGGAATGGCCGATGTCCGATATTTAACTTTATCGCTAAGGTCTGCCGATACAGATACCATGCCAATAAGATCGTGCATCCCTATATGACAGCATTTTTTACTTTTATATCCAAGAAAAATGACTGAACAGTTACGAACTATATTTGATAAGCAAGAACAAGAAACAAAGAGCTCATTGATTCTGCAGTACACACAATTAAAGAACACTTGATTAAACACTGGATGCACTTTTTGTGCATTTTGTCTGTGTGAGGACAAGCACAGAAATACGGTATGTGCACACTGACCTGATGGCATGGTTAGGAGGGGAACAAGAAGACCTGGGGGTGACTGAGGGAAGAAGTCTTTTAAAGATGCAGATGTCTGAAACAACACAGGACATTTTGTTTCTTGAGATTTATCTGTGTAAAATCAGACTTCAATTGGTTCACCCTTGCGTGCCAAAAAAAAAGATACTGTAGATGAGATTGTGTACTGTAGCATGTAATGGAGATCTTTAGCGCAGTGTGACAACAGTGGCTAAAATGGGTCAGTGTAAACACTGTGGCACTGCCATCTACTGTATAATGGAGGTGAAAAGGAATAAACTGTTCTCACAGAGCTGGATAGCAGATAATGTATCACACCAGCAGAGAAACACATCTGTTTTCTGGCTTTTGTCTTTAATGGCAGACATGCGAGTGCCAGATTATTGCTTACAGCCATACAGGATGTCTCACTGGATAATAAAACAACAGAGGTTGAGCTAAAGGTTGGGAGTTTCGGGGAAAGTGTTAAATGGCACATCAGAGTAAAAATTCTTCACTCATTGCAGGTGATTTGTCTGAACAAAATAAAAGTTATCTGTAAATTAATCGTTAGAATTATGAAGAGGTGTGAACTGTGGTGTGTGCTGAGAGAGAAGTGGGTGTTCAGCCAGGAGATTAAGTAAAGGATTCATGATGTGAAGGAGTCATCGTCTGTACATTTGCCTGCAGAGTGGAGTCATTGGAGCATAAAACAGCACTTTTAGCGCTTATAAACTTTCTGGTAAACTTTCTTTTGGCTGCTCTTTTCTTCAGGAGTCGCCACAGCGTGCAAAGCTGCATGAAAGATTTGGCAATTGATTTACGCCAGATGCCCTTCCTGACGCAACCTGGACTCAAACCCACAACCTCTGGATTACGACCGTGGCACTGACCAAAGTGATAACGCAGCCTCTCTTAACATCTTTTGTAGTGTTCAAAATTCCAAAAAGCAATAAAAGATTTTATCCTCTGTGGCACGAAACGTCAAGAAAAATGTTTAAAGGGGACCACAGATGCAAAATTCACTTTTTAATGTTTTTTTACTCTACTTTGGGTATTTACTTCTTTAAAAAAACAGTCCTAGGGCCAAAGAAATGCACCCAGTGGTATATTTACTCTAAATAATTTATTTTCTGTGATATAAATGTCTCGTTTTCAAATCCTCGCGCTTGTGACGTCACAAGCGCCAGAACAACCCACCCCAAACCTGAGTCCAGCCCCTCACCTAGCAACCCCTGGTTAGGCTCAACCCACTTCAGTATAAAAGATGTGACGGTTGTTTTTCCTGATTTCATCTCATCTTTTGTTTAAATGTTCTTAATTTCATGTGTACAGCACTTTGTTGCAGCTGTGGTTGTTTTAAATGGCTTTATAAATAAAGTATAATTGGTATTTTTACGTTTTAGTTCAATTTTTAGCGCATTAGCGATCGCTCCCAACGAGCAGCCGGCAGACGTAAAACGAGCAGACCGCCGGCGAAGGGACCATCTGCGGGCGGGAGCTGCTGGGAACTGCTGGCTTTTGAGGACCGTGGGTCCGGTCAGAGGTTGCCTCATACGGATAAATTAACTGGAAACACTCGGTGAACTTTGTGTATGTGTCTGGACTGGAGCAGCGATCGCTCCCAAAGCGCCGCATGCAACGAGCGGAGCTAAGCGGGCGGAGGAGGAAGAGCTATCATTAGCCTCGGATTCGGGTGGGCTAATGCCTAAAGGGAGCAGCTAATGGCGGCGCGCGCAGACGGCTTTCGGTAAGTTATCTTAAGCTAGCACTAACAGTAAGTCAAATGAGTAATAAAAAAAGAGCTAATTTTAAAACAACAACAGATTAGAGATACTGGCTGTTACAGAGGGCGGAGTTAATGTAAACAGATTTTTGAAGGGCGTGGCCTTCAGAGCCCATTATCATAAACAGCCTGTTCAGAACGGAAATGAGAAAAGGCAGAACTAAAAAGGGGATATTTTATTATCTAAGAATTATTTTGTGCATTAAATTGAATGAACATGGTCTGGATAGCCCACAGACAGACATACCATAAAAAAGTATAAAACCAATATGTGGTCTCCTTTAAACAGCTGTATCAAGTACCAGTAGTACAAATGAAACTGCTGCATTCTCATAAAAACAGACTCCACGTGCTGCACAAGCGGTGGCGTCATCTCCGCTGCTCGTATACTGAATAAAAAATATAAATGTAACACTTTTGATTTTGCTCCCATTGTTCATGAGCTGAAAAAGATCAAAGACATTTTCTATTACACAACAGGCCTTTTTCTGTCAAATATTAATCACAAATTTGTGTAAATCTGTGTTAGTGAGCACTTCTCCTTTGCCGAGATAATCCATCCACCTCACAGGTGTGCCTTAGGCTGACCACAATAAAAGGCCACCCTAAAATGTGCAGTTCACTTGTACTGTATTGAAGGGTTCTGGGGGGCGTCAGAAAACCACTATCTAGTGTGACCACTATCGTGGAAAAAAAGAGATTCCCAAAACGATCAGGTGTAGGCTTCTTCATATTTATTTACAAAGCTTTGGAGAACTGCCTGAAATCCCAGATCAATGCATACTTTTCAATGCTTTCACCTGTCTGAGTTTCTGATTCGTTCTGACTTCCTGAACGGATCATGGAAACATTTAATATCATTAATATGAACTAAAAAAAGTGCAGGCACAGCTATAATTGTTCATTAATCATGTAAAATTATGGAGCGTGGCAAGTGCAAATACACATTGCCTCGCACAACCACTACTGGCCTCACGCAGTGCAACACATCTTCACATACGGTTGATCAGGGTGCTGATTGTGGCCTGTTAGGTGTTGATCCACTCCTCTTCAATGGTTGTGCAAAGTTGCTGGATATTGTCAGGAATTAATGAACACACTGTCATTTAGGACGATCCGGAGCATCCCAAACATGATCAATGGGTGACATGTCCGGTGAGTATGCTGGCCATGCAGGAACTCTGATATTTTCAGCTTCCAGCAATTGTGTTCAGATCCTTGCAGCATGGGGCAGTGCATTATCATAACATATGCCTGCCCATAACATAACCCGACCCCATCACCACCACGGGCCACTCAGTTCACAATGCTGACATCAACAAACCACTCACCCACAAGACGCCACACATGCAGTCTGCCATCTGCCCTATACAGTGAAAACCGGAATGAATTAGTGAAAAGCACACCTCTCCAGCATGCCATATGCCATCAAATATCAGCATTTGTCCACTCAAGTCAGTTACACCACCAAATAGCAGACAGGTGGAGACCCTGATGTAGAGGACGAGCATGCAGATGAGCTTCACTCAGACAGTTTCCGACAGCTTGTGCATAAACTCTTTGGTTATGCACATCAATTGTTGCAGCAGCTGTCCAGGTGGCTGGTCTCAGATGATCTTGAAGGTGAAGATGCTGGATGTGGAGGTCCTGGGCTGGTGTAGATAGATGTGGCCTGCACTTGTGAGACCACTTGGATGCAATGCCTTTGGAGACAGCTTATGGTGACGAAATGAACATTCAATTCACAGGCAACAACTCTGGTGGACATTTCTGCAGTCAGCCTCCCAATTACACGCTCCCCCAAAACATATGACATCTGTGGCATTGTGCTGTGATAAAACTGCACATTTTATAGTGGCCTTTAAACCCTGAAGCTATTAGAGTAATAAATCCCTAACCAGAACAATCACTGTAATGCTACTTTAATTGGTGATATGTCACTTTATCTGTGCTGCTGATTATCCATGCTGCTGATTACGGTATTATGCATAAGCTGCTATATTCATACACACTCAAAACAGACTCGTGTTCAAGCTTCTGTTTAATACACCATATTATTTTACATTATTATTGTTTAGTGTATATCTTAGATCCTTGTATACTCTTTCTTTTAGGCAGTCCCCGACTTACGAGCGCTCTGACTTACGAGGTCCCGGACTTACGAGCATGCATCTCATTAAAAAAAAAAAAAAATAATAAATTTTTTTTTTTTTTTTTTTTTACTTTTTTTTTTTTATAAATGAATACATGTACAGTACTGGACAGTCACCAAGCACTTAGCCTATCCTAACACAGTTTTTAAAGATGAAGGAATAAGTTGAATTGTCTGCCTTTCACATAAAGGGAGCAAGCTCCCTATGGAGCCTGCAGGGAGGAGGGAGACAATTCAACTGACTCCTTCATCTTTAAAAACTGTGTTAGGATAGGCTAAGTGCTTGGTGACTGTACAGTACTGTACATTTATCTATTTATAAATAAAAAACAATAAAAAAATAAAAATACTGTATATACTGTATATTTTTAATAAATAGATAAATGTACAGTACTGTACAGTCACCAAGCACTTAGCCTATCCTAACACAGTTTTTAAAGATGAAGGAGTCAGTTGAATTGTCTCCCTCCTCCCTGCAGGCTCCATAGGGAGCTTGCTCCCTTTATGTGAAAGGGAGACAATTCAACTTATTCCTTCATCTTTAAAAACTGTGTTAGGATAGGCTAAGTGCTTGGTGACTGTCCAGTACTGTACATGTATTCATTTATTTTAAAAAAAATTAAAAAGTTAAAATAATAATAATAATAATAATAATAATAATAATTTTTTTTTTACTATGTGATCCTACTTACGAATTTTTGACATACGAGCGCCCCCTAGGGACGGAACTCGCTCGTAAGTCGGGGACTACCTGTACACTTTATATTTTTGCCATTTTTGGGTGTAACTGGGACCTTGAATACACAATTTTGTTCCACCTCATGTACCACATGTGATGCAAATGACAATAAAGAACCTTGAACCTTAAATTATTCATTAGACTTTAAATTATTTTAGGGCTTTTTACCAATAAAATTATGCCAGAGGCAATACAATATTAAACTATGATAAATATATATATACAGGTAGTCCCCGACTTACGAACGAGTTCCGGACCTACGGGCCGTTCGTAAGTCGAAAATAACGTAAATCGGATCACATACAAAAAAATATATATACATTTTTTTTAAATAAATAAATAAATGTACAGTACTGTACAGTCACCAAGCACTTAGCCTATCCTAACAGTTTTTAAAGATGAAGGAGTGAGTTGAATTGTTTCCCTTTCACAAAAAGGGAGCTACCGTAGCTCCCTTTATGATGATGATGATGATAAATTTATTTCAGAAAGGCATTTCACCACAAAACATAATACTGAATTTCATGTTTTCAAGTATATATACAATCTTAAATATCAAATAAACATACCCAATTTTTATATGCTAATATACATTTTTTTCTTTTCCTTTCCTCTAATGGTGACTGTGAGTCTGAAAAGGAGTATGATGAAGTTTAACTTATATTATCATACCCCTTATTCATTATGTGAATGGAGCCTGCTAGAGAGGATGGAGACAATTCAACTCACTCCTTCATCTTTAAAAACTGTGTTAGGATAGGCTAAGTGCTTGGTGACTGTACAGTACTGTACATTTATTTATTTATTTATTTTTAATCATTTTAAAAAAAAATTACGAGATGCGTGACGTAAGTCCGAAACGTCGTAAGTCGAGGGTGTCGCAAGTCAAGGACTACTTGTATGTATATATTTTACTATAAATAATAATTATCTTTGATATTTCTCACTTAACTTGGCACATTAAATGTTAAGCATTAGTAAAATGTCATAAAATGGATTACCTAAACTACTTTAAAGGCAAAAAACTAACTTTCTTTTTAAAGTTTTTGTTTGTTACCAATTTAATTAGATTAAGCATTACTGACCTTTTAAACTACCGGTACATGATTTTAAAATCACTCAAGTCGACTACAATAAATCTAACAAGCAGACGGTATTTCAGTACAATGATGAGAAAGCTTATTCTGATTCAAAGTAGAAATAATTAGCTAATGAAGCCCAATAATAAACAAATTTTTCCACAATTTTTTCCTCAGATGAAATGTTGAAACTTACATTAGGCTGCAGCAGGAAATATTCTCTTAAGAAACACCTGGTAAACGTTTGAACAGCAGATCTAACAGACTGGCTTTGTTCAGCTTGCTTAAGGGTGGATCTGCCAATCATACAAACACAGACACAAAATTATACGGTGTTCTGTAACACCACTAAATTCATTAACACTAAACACACACTTCATCAAGTACCGTATGTTGTGTTTAGTTTAAATACACACTGAGTACCTCAGTGCAACACATCCACACTTACCTGAAGATGTCACTCACAACCAGGAATATTGAACAGTGTTGAGCACAAGCTTTTGGCTGTAACACAAAAAAGAAATACACATTTGAGATTCTGTGTCACCTTTGCAAATATAAGAACGCAACAGTAACAATCCGGAGAGAATACAGTACATATATTACTGATAAGGCAAAAAACACTTGCAGAATAAAACTGCATCAGTGTGTAACCACCAGGTTGCACTATTGGATCACTTTCTCTGTGGCCCTCAGTTTATCCTGTCACTTTCTCCCGTTAACAGTTTACCTACCACTCTGTCAGCCCTTCCTAACAACACCCCCACACTCATCTTCTTTTCCCATCTCCTCCTAATCCACGCTCATCATGTGTTTTAAATTTAACACATTCTAAAACGCCCCAGCGCAAACATTTAACAGCTGTACTGTGCATATCACTGAGCCCCTAATTACACCGCCACCTCCCCCTTCTCAACATGCAACTCATATAAGGCCATGTGCTTCACTCTGGAAGGACCGCATGTTGTTTTAAACCTTTCAGGCTTTTTACTCCTGCAGAGCAAATACAGTAGTGAAACGATTAGGGACAGAAATGACCCAGTTTTACTAACCGGTAAAAAAAAATAATAAGATTTAAAAAAAATTGTGTCAGAACTTACAAATGTCCTGACAGAGTGATGCATTAATGCAATGTTGGTGGAAGATATCACTGACTGTATAACGTTAAATATGTATAAATAAGCAATAAACTCATCAACAGATGCCAAACATCTTTTTTTTCTTCAATTCAGGTGAACTTTAATGAGCAACTGACCAAGTTTTACTATATTACACATCAATTCAAAAGTTACAGTGCCACCAAGTGCTCATATGGTGCATTCACAATTTAAAATAATCAGTCAAGAGTAATATTTTCCCTTACTCACCTAAAAGTGAAGGAGGGCGATAAGGTTTTTGTGCATGTTTGGGTGTGTATTTTTGTGTCCAACTATTGGAAAAATATACAACAACCCACTGTACAAATTTAAATGAAACTTTCAGAAAGTAATCATCATAGCAAGGCAGCGATGTCTTGGAGATGTTACTGGGATATTTATCATGTTGGAATACTGCCTTGTGGCCCAGTTTCCAAAGGCAGGGGATCATGCTCTGTTTCAGTATGTCACAGTGTATGTTCGGCATTCACAAATCCCTCAAGACTGTAGCTCCGTACAGCGGACAGCACGAATGAAGCCCCAGACCATGACACTCCCGCCACCATGCTTGACTGTAGACAAGACACACTTGTCTTTGTACTCCTCACCATAGGCGTAATTTACACGGGGGTTAGGGGGGTTTTGACCCCCCCAATAATTTGATCCGGTCATTTAACCCCCCCAATAAAATGAAATCATTTCGTCATTATACATATCTTACATCAATAATTGATTTTCTTTATTCATTCAAATTTTTTAGTAAAATTGCTGCATGTTTTTAACAAACTCCCTGAGGACTGACCCCCTCCCCTGCAAATAATTTGGTATCACCCATCTCACCGGCTACAGGAAGTCACGTGAGTCACGGAGCTGCTCATGAAGTTGCCCAGAAGTTTCTACATGCATGTGTTCGAAAAAGGCCTCCTTTGGTCGGACTGACTCTGTCGCTGCCCGCCCCTTGCTATGGATGTAGCTGCTATTAGCTGTGAGGTTCGCTGTTTTTGTTTGCAAGATACCACTCATAAACCACACCGCGGATTTTTAAATCAAGCTGATTTCACATTTGGTTCAGCTCAGGAGCCCATCTGCTGTAGTGAGGTAAGAAATATATTTTTTAAGCGTTTATTTAACTAAATTTAAAGAAACAAAGCTCCGGTTTGACCCGCCTGGCGCCTGCATAAAATTCAGCGAACTTTTTTTTTTTTAAATCCAGCTGATTTGAACATTTCGTCAAACTCAGGAGTACGTCTACTATCACCCATAAGTCAGCGAAGAAATACTGTATATTTTTAAGCGTTTATTTAGCTAAATTTAAAGAAAGAAAGCGTCCGGTTTGACCCGCCTGGCGCCTGCATAAAAATCAGCGAACTTTTTTTTTTAAATCCAGCCGATTTGAACATTTAGTTAAACTCAAGAACACGTCTTCTATAAAGTCAGCTTAGTAATATATTTTTTCTCGCAAAGAAATAATTGTTTTTACCGTGTTTCTTTGTGAAGTTCTTCGTACTAGCTGGGTCCTGTCGCCGCCATCTTGATCAGGACAAAGCTGACGCGTCGCGTGGAGATGACGCGTATACAGCAAGAGAAATTGAATATGATGTCCCATTAAGTAAAGCAGAAATAAAAATAATTGTTAAAGATAAAATAAATGATATGTGGCAGGAGAGGTGGGATTTAGAGGAAAGAGGAAGACATTTACATAACATACAGAAGGAGGTACTCCTAAGTGACGATAGTAGTTTAATGACTAGGAGAGAGGAAGTATGGATTAAGTTGAGGATTGGGCACACTACATTAAATAGTGGTCTAAAGATAATAGGAAAACATCCATCAGGTGACTGCTCTAATTGTGGGGTACTGGAAGGAGTGGAACATGTGTTGATTTATTGTAAGAAATATAATAAAGAGAGGAAGGCACTGGAAAGGGTAATGGGGAGTTCGGTGACAATGGTTACTTTATTGAAGAAAAATCAGTCACAGGTTATAACTAAAGCATTTGTTAAATATTTGAAAGTTACAAAATTAGCTGAAAGGATTTAATTTTATTTTAATTAATTAATTAATTTATTTATTTATTTTTTGTTGAAAGTAGACTCTTGAATTACATCTCCGTCCGGTTGATGGCGGTAATGCACTGAGTTTGTAAACTGCCAGTAAACACCATCGAAGAAGAAGAAGAAGAAGAGATGACGCGTATTAAACACTGAAGCGTATAGTGTACAATTTTTTCGTGTTTATTGTTAATCACAACCCCCCCAATGTTAGACCTAAAGTTACGCCCCTGCTCCTCACCTGGTTGCCACCACACACACTTGACACCATCTGAACCAAATAAGTTTATCTTGGTTTTATCAGACCACAGGATATAGCTCCAGTAATCCATGTCCTTAGTCCATTTGTGTTCAACAATAATAATAATAATAATAATAATAATGTCTATTCCTGTCATCTGCGTATGTTTCCCAAACACAGACGAAATTCGTCTCTGCATTTAACCCAACCACCTACCAGGTGGTGCAGTGAGCAGCCCGAAAGCGCCCGGGGAGCTGGAGAAATAGGTGTGCACTCATAGACACCCCAAGCTGGGTAGTGGCCGGGGCGCGAACCCGCGACCTTCGGGTCCGTAGTCAAAAACCCTGCCACTAGACCATCTTGGCACTGCTTGATGGCATTCTTGTGCATCATCTTTAGAAGAGGGCTTCCTTCTGGGATGACATCCATGCATACCAATTTGATGCAATGTACAACGGTATGGTATGGTGTTGGCAATCTTATATCCGAGGCCATTTCTAGCAGCATTTCTTTTTTTTCAGATCCTAAGAGAGTTCTTTGCCATGAGATTCCATGTTGAACTTCCAGAGAGAGAGAATGCGAGAGTGGTAACAATAAATTGAACACACTTGCTCCCCATCACACCTGAGACCTTATAACACTAACAAGTCACATGACATCGGGGAGGGAAAATAATAATAATAATACTGTAATGTCCTTTTTTGACATCTGTGTATGTTTCCCATACACAGACGAAATTCGTCTCTGCATTTAACCCAACCACCACCAGGTGGTGCAGTGAGCAGCCATAGAAAGCGCCCGGGGAGCTGGAGAAATAGGTGTGCACTCATAGACACCCCAAGGTGTGTAGTGGCCGGGGCGCGAACCCGCGTCCTTCGGGTCCCAAGTCGGAAGCCCTGCCACTACACCATCTTGGCTCCTAAAATGGCTGTATCCATCCATTAACTTTTACCTGCTTCTTCCTTTTTTGGTCAGGGAGATCGCTGGTGCCCATGTCCAGCAATCACTGTGGGAGGGGCGGGGTACACCCTGGACAGGTCGCAACTCCATCACAGGGCCACATAGAGACAAACAAGACAAACAACCGTTCAATCTCTCACTCACACCTAGGGACAATTTAGAGTCACCAATCAGCCTAACGTACCATGTTTTTGGTTTGTGGGAGGAAACCGGAGTAACCGGAGAAAACCCACACATGCACGGAGAGAACATGCAAACTCCACCCAGAAAGGTCCTCAGACCTGGATTTGAACCAGGGTAACCTGCTCGCTGAGAGGCAGCAGCTCTACCAGTTGTGCCATTTTGCTGCTCAGAAAATGACTAATTAGGCACAATTTGAACATTTTCACTTAGGGGTGTACTCACTATTGTTGCCAGTAGTTTAGACGGTGATGGATGAGTGCTGAGTAATTTTGAGGAGACAGCAAATGTACACTATTATACAAGCTGTATACTGACTACTTTACACTTTATCAAAGTGTCATATCTCCAGTGTTGTCCCATGAAGGGTGAAGGGTGTACTTTCTTTTGTGAGATACTGTGTATCTCTCAATTATTTTTTCTTCTTCTTTCGGCATCACCCTTCGTCAGGGGTCGCCACAGCAAACTAAGTTGTACAAAGACTTGGCAACTGTTTTTACGCCGGATGCCCTTCCTGACCAGACCACCGAGCTACCACAGCCCTCTGTGTGGAGTAGAGCTGCTACCTAGGGCACCCAGGGGAGCAAATGTGGGGGTTATGGGCCTTGCTCAAGGGCTCAAAGTGGGACAAATGAGGGTGGAGGCAGGTGTGGGTGCTTCACCTATCCCACCCACATTTTGATGTTGTCTGTATTGGGAGTTGAACCAGTGATCTTCCGATCACAGGCCCACCTTCTCTAACCTCTGTGCCTCCACTCCCACACCCAGTTTGACCAAGGAATTCTCAGTATAAGAGTTCAAATGTCTGGCATGAAAGGCGGTGGTTATGGGTTCCTTCAAGTAATGACAAACCTTTGTTTTGACCATTTTTTTCCTCAATTTAAACTGACTTTACATTCATCTCTTTTTATGTCCAATAAAAATGTGTACATCTGTATCTTTGTTGCATGCCAGTGTGCAAGCTTGCATGTGAACTGCCGTGGTTCCTTCTGGTAGAAAACATAAAACTTAAAAAATAAAAAATAAATCCCAGCTGTTTTTTCAGCATCCTCCGCAGTGCCGTGCCACTAACACTTCAAGGAGGGTCAATTACAACACGCAACAAACATCCTGTTTTTTGGCAGCCAGGGTTAGGAAGTGTTTATTGGTATTGGGCTTTCTCCCTGAATCACAAGGGGGTGGGACAAGCCAAAATGAGGAATGTGAGTATATTTTTATGTTTCCCATTTCTGATTGTAGTTTAAACAAGTGAGGGAATGGATGATGATAATATCATCATAGCTTGTTTTTGTTGTCTGTGTACACAAACACTAGAAACCAAAACCTTATTCTTTAATGACAGAAACACTATACCAAATGCAGAATCATAAACAAAACGGTGGGAAGTGTGGATGAAAGTTTGTGCAAATATAAAATCTAATTAACCTACTTAAATAAGAGGATAATCATAAGCGGATTCAAAGGTTTTTCTGAGGATTAGAAGATTCTTGAAGTAAACAGAAGTTAATGCTATTCATGCGGCTAACACAAATTAAAAATGAGCATTTGTATTATTAATTTGCCACATTAATTTATACTGAGAAGCTAAAAAGTAACATTTGCTTCTATTATTCCCAGAGGCCCCTATTTACAGAACCCAAACTGCCTTACACATTTCTTACAAACTCAACATGACAAGGTTAGCAATCATCTGACAGGTCTTTTTTTTTTTTTTAAGAACACACAGAGTTAGTAAACCAAACACATGCACACCTGTCTATCTTAATTTGTAAGAATGGTTCCTAAACTCAGATGGTGTACATTGTTACCCAGATGCATGTGCAGTTTAAGTGGACCATCACTCTGGGCAAAACAGAGCAACACAACTGACAAATCTAACTAAAGTTAATTGGTGCAAAATGCAGGTAAATTCTTCTTTACCTTCTTAAGTTTCGCCAGATTTTATAGATGCTGAAGAGAAACTGGTGACTTGGGTAAACAGGAAGTATTTCATAACAGAGGCTCAAGTAAATGTATCGCTGTGTGCAGATGTTTGGTGAAAACAACACGCAGAAAACATGTCTAGTTTAGAGACGGGGCTTGATTCTAGTGGACGCTGCTGTGTTGAATTTCATAGACTTTTTAAGATCCGTGACACATTTAATTACTTAATTATTCTTACATTTCAGTGTCCACAATAAGCTGTAAAAAATATGCATTTCAGGAATAAAATGAAGCCCCTTTGGTCAACTTCAGTATTTTCTAACTGCACTATTGTATTGAGGGTTTATTTTTAATTATAACTCATAATAATCTTAAAAATTGAAAAATACTTTGGGGTTTCACATGGATTTGAAGTAATATTTACCCAAGTGATAGCGAGTATAGTATTGATGCAGTTCTTTAAAGGTTGTGCAACAGAAAGCTGAATGATGTGAGATGTGGTGCAAGGTTCTCCAAATTATGTGAGATTACTGCTGAACAAAGCCAAATACTGTAGTTGTATTCCGGGCAAAAACACTTAATAAAGACTCGTCAAAATAAAAAACAAATGGAACATTTCCATGATCTATATTACTTATGAGAGCAGCACAATGGTTTGGTTCCAGTTTACTAAGTGGTGCTGAACACAAATGAATATAAGTGCAATGATTTCTTATGTATCTACCAATTAAGACAGAGAAGTTGTTCTATGTTCAAAATGAATTCATTATCATCCGTTTGTCAAAAGTTGGGACTGCTGCCATTGTATGCAACACTGAAAGAATAGAAAAGGATCCAGAACAAAAAAAAGATACTTTGTCAAGGTTAAATAAATCATTAGGTCATCATAAAAGATTCAACAGTTTCACAAGGGAATTATTATTATTATTACTTTATATGGTCTTTCATATGAAGAAAAATTGCTTATGGATGTGAACAAAGTACTGTACATTTGTGAGATTTAAACCACAGGTGCTTTTTGTACTTTAAAAACAAATTGAAACAAAAACAAATATGTCAACCATGCTGAACTGTTTTTACAATGGACATATTTTATTGTTCATACTAAGAAAGAATGGTAAAAAATGTCAGTTTAAAAATGTATTATGCTTTTTTTATATGCCCAAATTTTAATCAGGATATGTACAAGATAATTATGTTCATATGCTTTAATGTTTAAACAATATTTTGTTTTATATCCATTCACTGTTTATAGTAGCCTGGTTGATACCAGACCCATGTCCTTCACTTCGCTTTGTACTAGGGTCTGGCATCCCTCCCATAGACAGCGATTTCTCCGTTAGATTTTTGAATGGACCAATCAGGGAACAGAAGGCGGAGTTTTGTTAGTTTAGCCTGGCGAGGTCCAGGCTATTCAGATAAAGACTGTTGGCCTAGATGAAACATTTGAGATAAAATTCGATTTTTTATCATTTATTTTCGTAGCGCACCCGAGGCTGTTTGGAAAATGTCAAACCGAAACTATTTAAATCCAGCAGATTTGACCATTTCGTGAATTGATTTAGGAACTGTTAAGCTCAGGAACACTTCTGATATAACGTCAGCTAAGAAATATATTTTTTATCAGCAGAGAAATAATAGTTTACCTTGTTTTATTGAAAATTCCTTCGTGGCGGCAGCCATTTTGAATGACGACGTCAGTCGACGTCGTTCAAAACTCCGCCTTCTGCTCTCTGATTGCTCAGGAACACTTCTGATATAACGTCAGCTAAGAAATACATTTTTTATCAGCAGAGAAATAATAGTTTTTTACCTTGTTTTATTGAAAATTCCTTCGTGGCGGCAGCCATTTTGAATGACGACGTCAGTCGACGTCGTTCAAAACTCCGCCTTCTGTTCTCTGATTGGTCCGGTCAAAAATCTACCGGAGATATCCTTGTCTATGGGACAAGTCCCAGACCCAGCAGTGAAGGGAAATGAGAATTGAGCGGAGCTGCGTAGGAATGGCGAGGGCCAGGCTATGTTTATAGTGACAGCCACTCTTTTTACATTACCAGAAAATATTCAGTTGGATTTCTGTCTCTTAAAGCCCCCATCTGCTCTTATTGGTAAAATGTGGGTGGCTCGGTTGGTAGAACTGCTGCCTTTCAGCAAGAAGGTTGCCTGATTGAATCCCAGCCAGGGGCCTTTCTGGGTGAAGTTTGCATGTTCTCTCCGTGCATGCATGGGTACTCTGGTTTCCTCCCACAGACCAAACACATGCATGTTAGGCTGACTGGTAACTCTAAATTGTCCTTAGGTGTGAGTGAGAGCGTGCATGGTTGTTTGTCGTGTCCCTGTGATGGACTGGAGACCTGTCCAGGTGTCCCCCTCCTCTAGTACTGTGACTGCTGGATATGGGCACCAGTGACCCACACAACTCGAAAAGGGAAGAAGCGGGCAAAGATAACAGATGGATAAATAAAATGGCTTCAACAAAGTACCTGTCGTGCCAAAATATGAATTTGATAGGTACTGAGGAAATGTGTTGTATGTAATCAAATCAAAGAGTAAGCAGAAAAAGCCTGGACTGAAAAAAGCAAAAATCAGGAGTGGTGTTTTCTGTGAGAGAGAGGAATCTTGTTAACTTTGTTATTCTGCAGCTCTTCAGCATGTACTGTATGAACAAATGTACACAAATGGCAAAAGAAAAACCCTACAGTGCATGTCCACTTTCTGTCTTGTCAAATCAAAATAAATGTATAACTCATACATTAGTTTGGATGTCATTCTTACATACTGCATTCCCAAAACTTGAAATCTGTCCAGGTGACACAGTGACAGTTGGGAATGGGGACCAGCAACCCCCACAACCCGAAAAGGAAGAAGCAGTTAAAGAAGATGGAGGTGTAGATGGATAATAGCCTCACCAGCAGTGACTTTGTTACTTGCTGCTCCACATTTTGTGGTGTTGACCCGGTGGCAGTAACAGACTGCAGCAGACTGAGCACTGCCTGCTCCAGGCTGGCCAGTCGGTGATACCACAGAGAGATTTGGGCCTGCTCCTCTAATGGCAGGCCATTTCTGAAAGAAAAAAAAAAGGAACTGACTGAGCTAGTCTCAATGGTCAGAATGGTTGTGTTCAGTGTGTTACTGTAATCAAATCCTTGGTTTGTTCACATTTTACAGAATTCAAATAAGTTGGTCAAGAACAACACTGAAAGTTATTTCCTTTCCCATCATCACATTTATTTAAGCAGATAAAAACCCACTGAGCGCAAGATCTCTTTTCCAAGGGTGACCTGTCCAACTGACTTTTTAAATGTGTTAATTACAATTAAAAAAGGCTCACAAATATTAACAAACTGCATTTAAAGGTGGTGTGACATGATGTTGGAACTATGCATAAAGTGGCACAACATATATATGTTGTATCATTCAACTATGTTGGTTTTTACAAGCAAAATGATAAATCAATGAAATTTTGTTTCAAAAGTGATTTTAAATTTGGCGCCGTGTTTCATCATGGGACATCCGGGTACTTACGCATGCGACGTCTGTGACGTAGAGACAAGGACTTCAGTCTGTGGGCTGCTATTAGCACGCAGTGTCATTGTCTTCAAGATCGCCTATTTTCTTTTGTATAACTTGAAAAATGTCAGTATGTTTTGTTGCATTTGGGTGTTCTAACATCGCCAGCTCTATAGACGACTACGATCGGGTTCCAGCCCTTCACCCTCGTAACCTTGCTCATCTGACATGTCGGACTCCCCCTCGCACCCTGAACGGTAAGACTCAAATACGGCTGCAGACCAAAAGTAGAACCAGCTGTTTCTTGTTCATCACTCGAACTAACTTCAGCTTCCCAAGCTGAAGACAAATCGCTCAAATCTTCACTTAAATTGCTTAATTCCTTGGTTTATATATTCACTGCTATTGGTTATTTACAAGGTGCGTTCTAGCCATTGCGCCATGAAAATGCATCGGCGTTTGACTGCGACGCACTGCAGAGTTACGTCATTAAAACTATTTTATTTAAAAATACTTTTATATATTTGTCTACATCTTCAGGTACAACTTCAGGTACTTTTATAAATTAATTATTCGAAGCATCTGTGTACAAACAATCAAAGCTGAGTAGCTCCTCTTTCTAAAATGTCTGTTTTAAAATCATGTCACACCACCTTTAAGTCTTTGTTAATTTTAAAAAGCTTCCACAGCCACCAGTTTATGTTAAATCAGAGGAATGTTTGCCTCGTCTAGCTCACACAGAGAATTTGAGCACAAGAACAACTGTGTGAAACTACAGTACTTTTATGTATTATAGCAACATAATATGATCCAGTACCTTGAATGATTAGAGCTCAGGGCAGTGAAGAAGTCTTCTGAGATGGAAGACACTGGATTTTGCAGCAAAGCGCCAATGAGAGGAGAAGCCTCAGGACATGTGACGATGGGCACAAAAACTTCTGATGTAGCCAGAATATGATCACAGAAAGACCTGTACGGAGTGGACAACTGTTTGATGAATGTACAAGAAATATGTAAAACAATAACATTTATATAAGAGGATGCCAAGTTTTTATGTTCACTTGTGATTTCCAGATACTGATTTCGTTTTATCTGCATTACAATCATTTTTTTATTCAAACCTATTTGTATAAACTTGGGATTTTTACATAGACAATGGCACTTAAGTAGTAAAACTAGTTATGTAAGCAAAAAATATCTTTGTCATGAATTATCTATAATTCACGTTGATGTCCTCTGAAACTGCACATATGGATTACTGTAATTTCCAGACTATTAGCCGTAACTTTTTTCACATGCTTTGAACCCGTGGCTTATACAGTGCTGTGGCTAATTTACAAGCCCAAAACCAGAAAAGTTGGCACGTTGTGGAAATCGCAAATAAAAACAGAATACAATGACTTGCAAATCTTTTTCAACCTATATTCAATTGAACACACTGCAAAGACCACATACTTAACGTTCGAACTGGTAAACTTTGTTATTTTTTGCAATTATTAGCTCATTTGGAATTTGATGCCTGCAACATGTTTCAAAAAAGCTGGCACAAGTGACAAAGAAGACAGAGAAATTTGAGGAATGCTCATCAAACACTTATTTGGAATATCCCACAGGTGAACATGCAAATTGGGAACAGGTGGGTGCCATGATTGGGTATAAAAGCAGCTTCCTTGACATGCTCAGTCATCCACATAGAAGGATGGGGCGAGGGTCACCACTCTGTGAACAAATGCGTGGGCAAATTGTCGAACAGTTCAAGAACAACTTTTCTCAACGAGCTATTGCAAGGAATTTAGGAATTTCACCATCTACGGTCCGTAATATCATCAAAAGGTTCAGAGAATCTGGAGAAATCACTACACGTAAGGGGCAAGGCCGAAAACCAACATTGAATGCCCGTGACCTTCGATCCCTCAGGCGGTACTGCATCAAAAACCGACATCAGTGTGTAAAAGATATCACCACATGGGCTCAGGAATACTTCAGAAAACCACTGTCAGTAACTACAGTTCGTCGCTACATCTGTAAGTGCAAGTTAAAGCTCTACTATGCAAAGCAAAAGCCATTCATCAACAAGATCCAGAAACGCCGCCGGCTTTGCTGGGCCCGAGCTCATCTGAGATGGACTGATGCAAAGTGGAAAAGTGTTCTGTGGTCTGATGAGTCCACATTTCAAATTGTCTTTGGAAACTGTGGACGTCGTGTCTTACGGACCAAAGAGGAAAAGAACCATCAGGACTGTTATAGGCGCAAAGTTCAAAAGCCAGCATCTGTGATGGTATGGGGGTGCATTAGTGCCCAAGGCATGGGTAACTTACACATCTGTGAAGGCACCATTAATGCTGAAAGGTACATACAGGTTTTGGAGCAACATATGCTGCCATCCAAGCGACGTCTTTTTCATGGACGCCCCAGCTTATTTCAGCAAGACAATGCCAAGCCACATTCTGCACGTGTTACAACAGCGTGGCTTCGTAGCAAAAGAGTGCGGGTCCTCCCCTGGCCTGCCTGCAGTCCAGACCTGTCCCCCATTGAAAATGTGTGGCGCATTATGAAACGTAAAATACGACAACGGAGACCCCGGACTGTTGAACAACTTAAGCTGTACATCAAGCAAGAATGGGGAAGAATTCCACCTGAAAAGCTTCAAAAATTGGTCTCCTCAGTTCCCAAACGTTTACTGAGTGTTGTTAAAAGGAAAGGCGATGTAACACAGTGGTAAATATGTCCCTGTGCCAACTTTTTTGCAATGTGTTGCTGCCATTGAATTCTAAGTTAATGGTTATTTGCAAAACAAAATAAAGTTTCTCCGTTCGAACATTAAATATATTGTCTTTGCATTCTATTCAGTTGAATATGGGTTGAAAAAGATTTGCAAGTCATTGTATTCTGTTTTTATTTGCGATTTGCACAACGTGCCAACTTTTCTGGTTTTGGGCTTGTATATTAAAAATAATAATAATTTGACAGGCTAACGAGCTTCTTGCCACCAAAACATTTAGCCTCGTCACACCCGAGCGCTTGCATATCTGCCCAATATGCATCTGTCTTGTGGGGTGGGTCCTCATGACTCAATGAGAATACCTGTATAAATAAAGTAAAAAAATAGACCAATGAAATCACCCAACAGATCACAGTGGACCAATGAAACTTCGAACTACCGTAAATCAAATGCACTCACACTAAATTCTTCAAATCAGTTATTTTGTGCTTCATGCACAGACCTCATCATAGAAAACACACAAAGAAATACAAATGATGTGGCTTTCAAGTTAAAGGAGATTGATCTGGCTGTCGAAGAAGGAAATGGAGCTGCTGCATATAAGCTTGGCGTCAATGAATCGATGGTGAGACGTTGGAGACAGCAGCGTGAAGAACTGAATCAATGCAAAAAGATGATTAAAGCTTTCAGAGGTAAAAAAAAGGGCAGCTTGCCCGAACTTGAAAACATTCTTGAAGACTGGGTGAACACTCAGTGAGCAGACGGCCAAGGTGTTTCCACCATGCAGATTGACTGAAAACCAAAACAATTGCCATCAAAAACAAAACTCAAGATTTTAGAGGTGGACCATTGTGGTGGTTCAGATTCATGATTGGTGACTTTTCCTGGTAGGCTAGTGTATTTCTTTATTTTAACCAGCTGTGTTACAGGCACTATTCAGAAAAAATAATTTACTGTACGTATTTGTATATGTACTTAATTAGTTTAAAAAATTGTTCTGTGTAAATATCTCATGTTACAATGTGGAGACCCACAGCTTATAGACATGTACGGCCTATATATGTACAAAATTATTTTTTGTTTTTATTAAGTGGGCATGGCTTATATTCTGGTGTGCTCAATAGTCCAGAAATTACGGTAAGTAACCAGCTACCACTCCAACTACTGATTGCACATTTTTGGCTCCAACATAGAAACACAGTGAAATGAATATTTGAACTTCACATTCTCTGATAACATCTTGATTTTTAATTTTTATCGTGACAGTTCATAATCACTTTACCAAATAAATCAGCAGTTTAATCTAAGCTTTGCAGTGCTAGTTTTCCTCTATAAATTATTTTACCTCTTATCTCTGCCACTTTGAGAGCAGTGACCCTTTTCAATCAATTCTTGAACATGTGTCACCATCTGAAATGAAGAAAAGATTGCAGTCAAAATAATTAAATTCAGTATTATTGTGAGCAAGAGTTGGATCAATTGTATTAAAAAAATACCTTTTTTAATACTTCAGCTTGGTACTCTTTAGCTGGCACACCCATACGCTTCATTAGTTCCTGAGTTGTAACATCATCTTCTGTAACTAGCTGACACAACACTTTCTGTGGGAGAGCAGACAGTATGAACTGCAACAGAGTTTTGGCACCTCATGCATGTAACAACAGACATGACTTTGATGCAGTTTACACGATCCCCAAGATTCATTACAGCAAAACTAATTGGTTACAGGAAAATAAGATGACTCTGTTGGCGTCATGTCATTTGAAACATATGAGTGCAAAGAAGGTATTCCAGTAAGTGAGAATATATGGGCAGCATATGAGCAACCAAACGTTTGCTAGAAATGATCTCCGTGTTTTACAAGAATTTTTAAAAAATGCCTCACGATAAGATTAATAATCTAAACAATCCTTTTCAACATTAATGAAGGAAGAAACAAAAGAACAAAAGGCTTAGGATGTAAAGTTAGATGCTATAGGAGTGATGTCGAACCTCTAAAAAAATAAACTAAATATTTCTCCAAAATTAATGGGAAACATTGACTTGCTTTAATGAAACACATGTGGCATGATAATTAAAACAATGAAACTCTAAAGATCTATAACATTATACTGGAGATTTTTTTTTACCTAAGTCATACGGTACTCTTTCAAACACCAAGTTGACTCACCAGCATAAATTGGATCAGAGAAATAATACCCAAAGCCTTACATCTTCAGCATTAACCAAAAACACACAGACTTACACATTGAAAAACAAAGAAAGTACAAACCTAGAGGAAACTCTATATAAAAAAAGGAGACAGTAGTTGAAAAGGAGTGAAGGATACTGTGAGAAGCTGAACATGTGCTGGAGAAAACTAAAGCAGAAGAAAGAAGAGCTGCAGCACTGTTGATGTAGCTGTGTGGTTTCTCTGGGCAGGCTCTACAGCACGCTATGATGCTTACCCTCCACAAAGTCTCACAAAACCACCCCAATCACTACCATCTGAGAGCCCACAAAGCCTGCTCATTGAGAGCATACAAAACTGATCACACTCAACCCACAACTGGTAAGAAAGAGCAGTGGATAAGTGGGAAAAAAGGGAACACTGGATGGTTTGGAGGAAATCTAAGACTGAAACACTCTCTGATTGATGCATTTTAAGAAAGTAAAAGTGGGTGAGGTCACAAGAGGAATGGGATTAAGTAGATGGATAGATGGGTGGCAAAAACTTTGAGTCAAAAAACATCTTTCTCCTACAGAAAAAAGAAGTGAACTGGCTTTGTGGACAAGTTACTGCAACAGAAAAGATTCCTCTATAAAGCTAAAATTAAAGCAGAGGATGTAGAAAACACACAAGGCAAAGACTCGGGTTGTTTTTGATGGGTGTCTGTTAACAATTACAAAGCCGTGATTGAAAAACCAATGAAAGACTTAAGTATAGCCTCAGATGGTCGAAACAGCAGAGACAAAAACAAAAAGACTTGAAGATGAAATGAGGCATGGGAGCACAGAAAAGGAAGCCTGAGCTCAGAAAATAATACATTTGAAAAGACTGAACCCCAAACCTGGTACACTGTCTAAATATTCTAAGTGTTTGGAAAGCAACCAGTTACAGTGAAGGGGACATGTAAAGTTATACAGTACTGTATACTTTAGGGGCTGCTGAAATCCAGTAAATAGGCAGCAGAACCATCTTTTGTATCCCTCTGTTTATGTGCTGTTTTAAGCTTTTACAGCTATGGAGATCCTAAAAGAAATGGCTTCACAAGTATTTTTAGTCCTTTAGTTAAGTATTTATGTAACGTCAGATTAAAAACTGCATTAATAATGCTGTGTCCATGCTTATTTATCAAAAACTAAACCAAAACAATGAAGGGATGTTTGAAGAAGTACAAAGTACTTGCTTCCATAAGAGCACTAAGCTGTCCGAATTTACTACTCAACTATAACTAATTACCTGAAAAGCAGATGTTTCCGCTGATTTGGGGGGTTCTGCAGGGGTCCATCCTGGGTCCCCTCCTATTCTCTTTATACCTGCTGCCACTTGGTGCCATTTTCCAGAAACACAACATACATTTTCACTTCTACGCCGATGACTGTCAAATTTACTTCCACCTAAGACAGAATGGTACAGGCTCTATTCAACCTTTGCTCGACTGCCTGGCTGACATCAGGGACTGGATGGCTTTAAATTTCTTAAGTTTCAATGAAAAGAAGTCTGAAGTCATGTTTTTCCCTCGCAAAGACACAATCACGAACCACTGCATCAATCTTTCTGCTCTAGCCCTGTCAGAAATAATAATAATAAACTTTATTTGTATAGCACCTTCCTACAATGCCTTGCATTGACAAAAAAAAAACAAAAAAAAACAAAGAGTCACAAATCTGGGAGTGATAATGGATCCTTCCATGAAACTTAATAGTTATGTAAACACGATTGTTAAATCCTGTTTTTTTCCAGCTGAGGCGACTGTCTAAGCTGAAGCCCAAATTGTCCGCAAATAACCTGGAGACAGTAATACACGCATTTATTACATCTAGGCTTGATTACTGCAATTCGCTCCTGTTTGGTATCAGTCAGACCACCAATGCACAACTACAACTGGTCCAGAACGCAGCAGCACGATTTTCAACCAGCACAGGCAAAAGAGAGCACATTTCACCAGTTTTGGCCTCCCTGCACTGGCTACTGGTTCACCTTCGAATCCAGTTCAAAATACTCCTGTATGTCTACAAATCGTTGAACAGTCTCACCACCCCATATCTCTCTGATCTGCTACAGCCATATGTCCCACCACGTTCTCTGAGGTCAGCAAACCAATTACTTATCACAATTCCAGGAACTCGTCTCAAGCGCAGAAGTGACAGGGCCTTCTCTGTAGCAGGCCCAAGACTTTGGAACGAGTTACCTTTGCTTGTCAGACAGGCCCCCTCCCTCTCGGTTTTCAAATCACGTTTAAAAACTTACTACTATTCCGTTGCTTTTCAACACCAGATGATCTGTGTTTTGAACCTGTATGCTTCACACAGGTTAAGTCATTATATATATTATCTGCAACATTTTTATGTCTACATTCTGATTTAACTTCATTTTTTGAAAGGCGGGGAGGCGGGGCTGGTTGGGTTCATGCCGAGTTCGCTGAACGGAGCAATACGGGCTTATGTTTGTGTATCATTACACCAAAACAGTTTCCCTTTTTGTTCACCTTTGAAACGTTGCCTCAGGTCAACTTTCTCATTAATTGTGGGGGATGTGTTTACAAAAAACGGGAGAGATGAACATGTCTGAATGAAAAACTCTGCTTTTTGAGTTTTTTTTTTATTTTTCACATTAAAACCACTGCTCATTTCATCAAAACACACCCCCAAAACCGTCATTTTTTAAACTGTCTTCTCCTTGTGTCCCGTGTCTGGTTCGACCATGAAGTTTGTCGTCGACCTCTGCCTCGAAAAGTCCTAGGTCTCTGGTGCATCTGGGACGTGTGTCCTCTGGGAGAAGCTGATGGAGGGGCCGCATAAAAGGTTGCAGTGGCTGTGGTGCGTCTCTGCTGCTGCGGTGGAGCCTGTTTTGATCTCGCCAGCGGCCAGGTGTCCGAGCAGCGCGGGACTCTGCTCGGGGAAGGGTCACGTGTTTCCGCACCTGTTCCAGGACATCTGATGAGGACTGTAGCTGGTTCAGGACTGACTGAAAATGGGGGCCGAAGAGGCCTTCTAGAGACACAGGACCCTCCAGGAGTTCCTTTTTAATGTCCTCTGGTATGGACAGAGACCATTTCTGCCACATCTGTCTCTGCAACAATGTTGCCCAGGATGAGATGCGGGCAGAGCATGTCGCAAGCGCTGCGCACAGGTTAGTGATCGTGTCCGCTGTTGTACCAATTTTGTCCGGTTCTGTGGAGGACTGGTTTGGTTCCTTTGCCTCCTTAGCAATGCTGAGGGCTAACAACGTGATGTTATTAGTCGTTGCCCCCACCTGTGACGAGCACTGATGGATTTTGTCTGTCAGCTTTGCGGTGAGCTTGTCACCGAGGGATGGTGGGGTGATACGTTGGCCGACGTGTTTCGCCGCTCTCACCTCGAAGACAGCCGACAAGCTGAGTTCTAGGGGAGGAACGGTGGGGAAGCCCTGGTCCGTGAGCCCTTCTACCTTGGTGATGGGGTTAGGGTTAGGAGGTGACGGGAGCCCTCAGCTTCAGGGGGTCGACGGCTGAACCCCGGAGTAGGGCGGACACGACCGGGAAACAAGGCCAGACCGGGTCCCAGTGTCCGCTGTGCTGGGCGGCAATTCTTCCCGCCAACAGGGTCGACGTGGTTTGCGTCGTTTTTTCGGGCACCTCCAGGTCGCAGGCTCTCGCCGATCTCCCGATTATTGCCGGGAGAATGTGGAGCANCTGCACTCCGTCCTGCCTTTTTGGAGGTTCAGAGCCGGCACTGTCTTCCCGTCCTGTAGCTGAAACAACTAGCAACCGCGTTCCAACCTACCTTTTAGGAGGTTTGAACCCGGTACTGCCTTCCCGTTCCAAAGCTGAATCAGCGAGCAGCCACGCTTCATCCGGCCTTTCAGGAGGTTTGGAGCCGGCGCCGCCTTCAATGGTCACTCCTCCGAGCGCCCAGGGGTCAGCCACCACTCTGTTCCACGTTCTCCCGGAGATAATCGGGAGGTCGGCGAGAGCATGCGACCTGGAGGTGCCCAAAAAAATGACTCAAACCATATCGACCCTGTTGGCGGGAAGAATTGCCGCCCAGCACAGCGGACACTGGGACCCGGTCTGGCCTTGTTTCCCGGTCGTGTCCGCCCTACTCCGGGGTTCAGCCGTCGACCCCCTGAAGCTGAGGGCTCCCGTCACCTCCTAACCCTAACCCCATCACCAAGGTAGAAGGGCTCACGGACCAGGGCTTCCCCACCGTTCCTCCCCTAGAACTCAGCTTGTCGGCTGTCTTCGAGGTGAGAGCGGCGAAACACGTCGGCCAACGTATCACCCCACCATCCCTCGGTGACAAGCTCACCGCAAAGCTGACAGACAAAATCCATCAGTGCTCGTCACAGGTGGGGGCAACGACTAATAACATCACGTTGTTAGCCCTCAGCATTGCTAAGGAGGCAAAGGAACCAAACCAGTCCTCCACAGAACCGGACAAAATTGGTACAACAGCGGACACGATCACTAACCTGTGCGCAGCGCTTGCGACATGCTCTGCCCGCATCTCATCCTGGGCAACATTGTTGCAGAGACAGATGTGGCAGAAATGGTCTCTGTCCATACCAGAGGACATTAAAAAGGAACTCCTGGAGGGTCCTGTGTCTCTAGAAGGCCTCTTCGGCCCCCATTTTCAGTCAGTCCTGAACCAGCTACAGTCCTCATCAGATGCCCTGGAACAGGTGCGGAAACACTGATCGTGTCCGCTGTTGTACCAATTTTGTCCGGTTCTGTGGAGGACTGGTTTGGTTCCTTTGCCTCCTTAGCAATGCTGAGGGCTAACAACGTGATGTTATTAGTCGTTGCCCCCACCTGTGACGAGCACTGATGGATTTTGTCTGTCAGCTTTGCGGTGAGCTTGTCACCGAGGGATGGTGGGGTGATACGTTGGCCGACGTGTTTCGCCGCTCTCACCTCGAAGACAGCCGACAAGCTGAGTTCTAGGGGAGGAACGGTGGGGAAGCCCTGGTCCGTGAGCCCTTCTACCTTGGTGATGGGGTTAGGGTTAGGAGGTGACGGGAGCCCTCAGCTTCAGGGGGTCGACGGCTGAACCCCGGAGTAGGGCGGACACGACCGGGAAACAAGGCCAGACCGGGTCCCAGTGTCCGCTGTGCTGGGCGGCAATTCTTCCCGCCAACAGGGTCGACGTGGTTTGCGTCGTTTTTTTGGGCACCTCCAGGTCGCATGCTCTCGCCGACCTCCCGATTATCTCCGGGAGAACGTGGAACAGAGTGGTGGCTGACCCCTGGGCGCTCGGAGGAGTGACCATTGAAGGCGGCGCCGGCTTCAAACCTCCTGAAAGGCAGGATGAAGCGTGGCTGCTAGTTGTTCCAGCTCCAGGGAGGGAAGACAGTGCTATTCTGAATAAAATAGTAGATGTTGGCACCTCCATGTCATTGCATTCAGTTTTTATTCACAATTTGTTTAGTGTCCCAACATTTTTTTGAATCCGGTTTGTATGTTGCTTTATGTGTTGCCTGTTTTTCTATTTGTACAGCACTTTGGTTGGCCTTGTCGCTGTTTTAAGTGCTCTATAAATAAAATGGTATGGTATGGTATGATTTTCTTAAGCAGAGACCAGAAATGAGAAGAATACGAACAATCCTAGCACTAAAGATATACATCAAAGTTCAAGCTATCAGAGTTCATTGTTGGGTTTCAAAATGGCACATTCATAGTTTTTTTGTCTGTCGTCTCCTTAAATATTATGACATATTACAGCAGTGTTGTGAGGTCTCTCTACTAGCACACGATGTCAAGAAAACAGACCAATTGAATTAATGACTCTGACATCGCCTGGAGCTTTATGGCTGCACCCATCCAACCAGTGTGAAAGCTCAGATGTGGAAAAGAAAGGCAAACAGGTGGCTGAAGCAAGAACAGACAAGGAAAGATAAATACAGTTTGAGTCAAATATGTGTGACTGCTTACAGCAAATACACTAGCTAAAATAACAGATACATTTAAACAATATGTAGACCACCATGAACAGTCACAAAACTCGGTACGAAGATGCCACAAAACATCACACCCTCAATGTATTAACAGGAATACAATATTTGGGAACAAGAACAGACCAAGCTGAAATTAAAACAGGGTTTCCTCTGCATTCCAAAGGAGACATGAGGACAGACAGAGACAGACCACCTCCAACCTAAAACCATCCATTTGCCTTGCTAAACAAAACAGGCGTGTGGTGAAAAAGTTTTTCTCTGCTACGCGCCATTCACATCATCTGTGGTAAGTTGAAACTCGTCTGGAGGACAAGTAAAAAATAAAGAAAAGCTGCAGATGTGGTTAGTATTTTATTGCTGATTCTCTTTAGACACTTTCAACAAAGTATGCGTAAAAAATGTTTTTTAATGTTTTTTTAGTACAAATTGACCCTGGTGAGCCTGAATTTGAATCAGATCAGATTCAGCATTAAAATATATGCTGCAATACATGCATGAAGCTGTAAAAGCTACATCTGAAATTTCAAAAGAATAAAAAAAATGTACTGGTAATTCACATTTATAAATGCAAAATCACTAAAATATGACTAAAATAATCAGCCAGTTATTTATTATCTTTCTAAATTTTTCAGAAGCTGGGGAATAAAAACTGAAAGTTATGCACCATAACTCATGTTCCCTGAAGGAAGGGAACGAGGTGCAACATACTCGCTATGGGAATTGCGCCCCCGCGCGATTACCTGAAGGAATACATTCACGCCTTTACGGCAGGGGCGTCAGCGTCGCGCCAGAGGCCCCGCCCTCTGGGTATTTAAGCGGCTGACGCCCATCCATCTTTCTCCAAGATTGCACTTCACCGAGCTTTCAGCATTGAAAAGGGCCAGATATGTTGCACCTCGTTCCCTTCCTTCAGGGAACATGAGTTATGGTGCATAACTTTCAGTTCCCTTTCAGTCTGGTCTCTCGGTGCAACATACTTGCTATGGGAACGTAATTCATTCACGCCCTTGAAATGCTCAGCAAAGTGCATGTGAGAACATCCATCCTAAAAAGACAGGCATCTCCCAGCTGCTTTCTACAGGGAATGTAGAGAACACATGCTAAGAGGAAAAAATGCTGAATGTAAAGAACATCAACGTGATGTTTCCACTGGGCATATATATATATACAACACCAACTAGAGACAGCCTAAGCGTGCTCCACCAGTGTGAGTACTCATCATCTCCTTATCCCTCTGGAGCATCCTGAGAAACAGGAGGAGCAATGGACCCACTACGTCACAAGAAATTGGGTGACAAATGTGGAGGTAGAAAACCCAGGCCAAGCACAGGGTAACCTCCCAGGTCCTTATTAGAAAACCTTTCTTTCTTCTTTTTTTTTTTATATAGGGTACGACTAACAAGTGGAGCCCATCCTGATGTTAGAGATCAGTTAGGGAAAGGGGAAACCCTTCCAATAGATATCTCCTAGGCACAACATAAACACCAAGGGGTACCTTTGTGAATGTTGTTACTGTTTGTTTTGGGACAAAGCAACCAAAGCCTTAGGCTCTCAACCAGTTCCCTTCAGAGGCCAGGCTGAAAGTTGCCATAACCCTGGACGTGGGTGTAGAAGCTGTTACTGTTTGTTTTGGGACAAAGCAACCAAAGCCTTAGGCTCTCAGCCAGTTCCTTTCAGAGGTCAGGCTGAAAGTTGCCATAACCCTGGACGTGGGTGTAGAAGCTGTCCACGTGCCTGAGTCAGCAGGTCCCTGTGAGAAGGCAATTGCCATGGTGTCCCTGATAACATTGAGATCAACTCCGGGAACCACGTTTTCTGTGGCCATCTGGGGGCTATGAGAATCAGGGAGAGGGCTCTCTGGCGTACCCGTTCCAATGTCGCCCCGATCAGAGGGACAGGTGGAAAGGCATAGTAGAGCATCCCTGCTGGCCAATCATGTGCCAGAGCATCCATACCCAATGGAGCGTCTGCTTCCCTCAAGGAGAAGTAGAGGTCACAGTGTGAGCTAGCCCTGCAAGCGAACAGGTCCACAGAGGCTCTCCCAAATCGTGACCAGACCTGTTCCACAATTCGTGGGTTCAGGCTCCATTCTGACGCCAAGAGAGGTCCTCTTGAGAGGGTGTCTGCTCCATAATTTAGTTCACCAGGGACATGAGTCGCCCTAAGTGACAAGATTCTTGGAGCATACCATGGGAGCATCCTTTGCGCCAGTCCGAGGAGGGCCCGGGACCTTGTCCATCCCTCTCTGTTGATGAAGAACACTGTGGTCCTGTTATCTGATTTCACCAAGATATGTTGTCCAGCAATCAGACCTTTATTGAAGAAGTATTTTAATGACAGGAATACGGCCAACAACTCCAGGAAGTTGATATGTAATCTCGCTTCCTGTTTATTCCAAAGGCCACGGGCGTTCTGATTTCTACTGATCGCCCCCCATCCTGTTTTTGAGGCATCAGTCGTGATGACCACACGAGATGACACCCTTCCCAGTGAGACCCCTTCCGTGAAAACGGACAAATCTCTCCAGGGTTCCAGGGCCTTCAGGCACTCTGAATCTATCCTAACCTTTCCTGCTTGATTAGGCAGGGCGGGTTGTATACGTTGGTTTAGCCATACTTGTATGGGCCGCGTTTTCAGTAATGCGTGTGGCACACAGGGAATGGCTGCCGCCAAGAGGCCTAAAAGGCGTTGGCAGGTTTTCACTGGGACCCATTGGTCCAGTTTAAATCTTTCCAGGCAACGGCGAATGGAGGAAACTCGTTCCTTCGAGAGCCATGCTCTGTACCGGACAGTGTCGATCTGTACTCCCAGAAATACGGTAACCCGTGATGGAGTCAAATCGATTTTTTGTAGGTTTATGACAAAACCGAGAGACTCCAGGTGAAATATCACCTTATAGGAGTGTGACTGGGCCTGCTTTCTGCTTTCAGCCAGAATCAGCAGGTCATCCAAGTAATTCATGACCCCGAGTCCTTGATTCCTAAGAGGGGTCAGGGCTGCATCCAGACATTTAGTAAATGTATGCGGAGCAGTCTTTAAACCGAAGGGTAAAGCTTTGAATTCATAAGCGTTTCCCTCGAACGCAAAGCGGAGGAACTTCCTATGTTTCCTCCACACGCCTATATGAAAATAGGCATCTTTAGAGGCAGGGCTGCCGACTTGGGACCCGAAGGACACAGGTTCAAACCCCGGACCCGGCCACTACACACCTTGGGGTGTCTATGAGTGCACACCTATTTCCCCAGCTCCCCGGGCGCTTTCTATGGCTGCTCACTGCACCACCTGGTGGTGGTTGGGTTAAATGCAGAGACGAATTTCGTCTTGTATGGGAAACATACACAGATGACAAAAATGTGACATTATTATTAAATCCACTGTACATGCGTAGTCTCCTGGTCTCACAGACTGGAGAACTTGCCGCAGCGTAAGCATCTTGAACTTAAATGTTTTAATCCTTTTGTTGAGAGCTCTGAGATCCAGAATCGGTCTCAGGGAATGATCCTTTTTAGGCACCAGGAAGTACTTGCTGTAGTGGCCAGAGCGTAGTTTGCGTCCTGAAACCCAACTAATCACTCCCTTTTGCAGGATCGTCGAAACTTCCTCCCTCAGCACGTGTACACGTGTAGGGTTGATCTTGGATTGCAGCACCCCTGTGAAGTTGGGCAGTCTCTTTGAGAACTGCAACTTGAGCCTGTGACATATCGTTGTCATGACCCAATCATTTGGTAGACACGCCTTCCAGGCCTGCGCATGCGTGCTGAGCCTGGACGGCATGTTGAATTGCTGCTCATCGTGTTTTAGCGCTGGAGGGGTGGCCTTTGACCCCTCTCGCGCTTTATCGAGCAGACTGGTCGGCCCGACAGAAGATATCGCGAGATCTGACCGTCTCTGGCAGAGCTCGTGTATCTTGCTGCGGTTCATAGTTTGACCACATGGTTTGTTTATAAAAATGGGACTCGAGTCAAGAACCAGGGCAGTCTGTGCTTTGGTACTTTTATTTTTGTACATGTCTGAAACAGTGTTTGTTTTGTTTGCACATGCAATAGGCGAGTCATGTTTGGTGCGCGCACACATGTCACCAGTTCCTCGTAGTTTCTTACGAGCAGAGACTGGGATCAAAAGGTTAGGTTCCCGTACCGCGTGGGCGGGCGAACCTGTAAAACTGTCAGTCCGTCCTGGTTCATCAGGCCCGAGACTGTGTTCCGTATGGGGTCACCGAAGTGGCCCCCGGCTGGTACTTGAAAGTTTCACCGTCACCAGCGGGTCTCTTCCGTGGGAGGCCACGCGTGTTTTCCTTTGAGGGAGCAAAACTTTTCCTCGGCAAACCCTCGCGGAGGGCTTCCGCTTGTTTGCGTCTTTGTTCCAGCCTGGCCTGGACACGTTCCAGGGCTCCCCCGAAGAGTCCCGTCGACTCGATCGGGTGCTGGAGGAAAGTAGACCTCTGGTTTTCCGGGAGGTCCGACAATGTTAGCCAAAGATGGCGCTGGGCGACAACTATTTCCGCCATTGCCTTGCCTTGGGAAATGGCTATTGTCCCCATCATGCGGAGCACGAGGTCAGAGGCACGGCGGGCCTCCTCCATGGCCTCCGTTGCGGCCTGCTCGTCTTTTGTTACCTGGATATCCTGCAGTTTTTCTGCCAGGTACGCCTGCACCATGGTCGATGCATTCATTGCGCGAGCCGCGAGGCCCTGAGCCTTGTAGCACTTCTCGAGTTGTTTCTCCGAAGCGCGGCAGGCCCTGCTGGGTAGCGCTGGTTTGTCCCCGTGGCTGCGGGGGCCAGGTGAGCCGCCAGAGTCTCCTCTATCAGGGGTACGCTGGCGAGGCCCACTGTCTCCATTCCCGCGACATCAAGGAGACGGGATAGTGGCAGCATGATGGGAGCTCCGGGTTCCGCCCAGGAGTGTTTGAGCTCCATGAGGAAGTCCGGAAAAATAGGCATTTTCTGCGACGTTGTCGGCTGCTTCGCGTAGAAGTAGCTTCCCGCTAGCCTCGTAGCCTGTTGGCGAGGTGTGGGGTCTGGCCACGTGACCTGCAGGGCATCTGCCGCCCTATGGCACAGGTCGAACAGAGCAGGTACCGACAAGTCCGGTTCCGGGAGGATTTGCGCCAGGTTCTGGGAGGAATCCATGGTTTCTCCTTTGTGACCATATTCGGCGTCTCGGTCGGACACTTCGGGCGTCGAGTCCTCGACGGCAACTGAGGAGTCTGACACGTTGTCCTCTCCGACTCAACCGCTGCATTCCAGGTCCACGTTTTCGAGCTCCGGTTCGGGAGCGAGCAGTTTAGTGCGACCTTCAGCGCCGCGTTCCTAGCCATGGATTTGGCCAACGCGTCTGCGCGACGTTTCCTCACTACCGCCGACATTCGACGGCAGTGGGAGCAGGAGTCGGGGAATTCCAGCGCTTTACTCGCATGCAGAATCCCTAGGCAGACAGGACTCGTGGGTGTCCGTCGCAGAGAGGGAGTAGCCGCATCCGCTGGGGCATGGGCGCGAGCGAGGACTCGTCATCCTGGTTTTCTTCCTCTTTGTCCTCCGTTTTCCCTTCTCAGGAGCCATGTCCGGAGACGAGAAGATTAGAAGTTGGTCCTAGTTTACTTTTGTTCGAAGCCGTCTTCTCCGTCGTCTTGCTTTTGCTGGTTAGCCTGCTAATGATTAGCAGGAGGTTGTGACGCAGTTAGCGCCATCGAGCGAAGCGGCTGCGGAAAGTGTGGAAAACTTTGAGGTAAGTAGAAAAACGTTGGACTAGCTTTCGCCAGCCCAGTAGTACGCAGAAAAATTTCTCTGTACGCTCAGTGTAGGGAGCAAGCTCACCTCAGTCGAGCGATGCGACAACAGAGAAGTCCCACGAAGTTCAGGTGTTAAGCGAGGTGAAGGGCAAAAAAGAGAAAGATGGATGGGCGTCAGCCGCTTAAATACCCAGAGGGCGGGGCCTCTGGCACGACGCTGACTCTCCTGCCGTAAAGGCGTGAATGTATTCCTTCAGGTAATTGCGCGGGGGCGCAATTCCCATAGCAAGTATGTTGCACCGAGAGACCAGACTGAAAGGGAACTGGTTTGTTTTGTTTAATCTGGCAGGAAAAAATAGATAAAATATACTATTGAGAGAAAATAATCATTACTGTATGCAAATGATTACAACTTCTAATGCTTTTAAAGCATTTCAGTTCAAGAATCAACTATTAAATGAGTGTTTAAACTGTCAAACCTGATTTTGTCATTCATGAACAAATGGTTACTAAGCTGCTCCATCTGAGTCAAGTTGTCATAATACAGTTCTAGTCTCGATTGGGTTTTTAAAAATGATTGTCCTTTTTCCTCAACATCGTATACATTACGCATACTTTTGCACTTTTTTCCAGACACACACACACACACACACAGATACAACAACAGATACTACAACACACACTTGCACTCAGTTTCCACCCTCCAACAGGTCAAAGACCAACTGGCCAATTCAACATTTACTTCCAAGGCCTTGCTTTAATTAGCAAGAGGTTTTATTAGATGATAAATTAATCAAAAGAATACAAACACACAGTTAATCTGGCAAAAATATGTAGGTCTCCCATTGTTTATGGTGAGCCATCTGTGTGAACTTTGTCAAAGTTGAAAATTGCAGAATCTTTTCTTCCCTCTGTTCTTTCTCCTTTCTTTGTGTACTCGTAGAACACACAGAGAGTCGTGTTGGATAACAATATTATAAAGGCGGATCCTTCTCTGATGACAAGAGGCAGTGGAACAGTCACTTTTAATTTGACTTCAAAATATGAAACCGAGTTGGAGGCACAAAGACTCAGACCAACAGAGAGCAATCTAATTCATTTATCATCCATATCCAGTTGGAGGGGAAGACAGAGATCTGGCACGCAATCCCCTATTAAAAGTAAATTAGACAGAAAATCTCTTCTGCAGCCTAAAGGCAGTCAAAGAAGAATTTCTTTTTTTTTTCCAAGAATGATGTGTAAGTAATCTGTGTCAGCTCATCCAGAACAATTCAGAACATAAACAATATAAAAATCAGGTCTAATACTATGAGAATTGACATATGAAGGAAATATATATGAAAATATACTGCTACACAGAATTTACCACAAGTAGAGCAATATATACTGAATTGTAATGAGTTATGATCTCCACTACTTCCAGCTTCTTGTTTTGTTTTTTCTCTTTTTTGTGTGTGAAAGTATTTTTTTAAGTTTACTGACTGGCAGTTATGTCATTTTGTTATGCTTTCATGGTGACTCAAGCATTGATACAGCAGATGATACAGCAGTGGTGAGATGTATCACAAACAACGATGAACCCAGCTACAGGCATGAGGTAAAACAGCTGGTGCAGGAAGGAAGAACAACCTTCACATCAATGTGAAGAATACGAAGGAGATGGTCATGGACTTTAAAAGGAGCAAACACACCTACCACCCCAAACATAGGAGGATCTGCGGTGGAAGTGGTCTCCAGCTACAAGTACTTGGGTGTGCACCTGGATGACAACCTCATGGGGCAACAACACCACCAGCCTGATCAAGAAAGCTCAGAGACTCTACTTCCTCAGACGAGCTGGTCTGGGAAGCTCACCCTCCTGCTACAGGTGTGCAGTGAAGAGCATCCTGTACTCCAGGATCAATGTGTGGCATAGAGGCTGCACAGCTGCAGAAAGAAAAGCTTAGCAGAGAGTGGTGAAGGCTGCACAGAAGTCTGTTGGAGTCAGTCTCCCACCATCACAGACATTTACACCTCCAGATGCAGGAAGAGAGCCACCTGCATCATGAAGGACCCCACTCACCCAGCACACACACTTTTTGCCCCGCTCCCCTCAGGGAGGAGGTGAAGGAAAATTTAGTGTAGAACCACTAGACCAGGGGTCTGCAACCTTTACGATCAAAAGAGCCATTTCTGCCCTTTTGTTCGCCATATTAAACGTGTCCAGAGCCACAATACCTGCTACAACTGGGATTCTCAACTGGTGGCCCACAGACCACTTTAGGTTTGTTGGAGGGCACTTTTCTGGCCAGTATAACATTATCGTATGACAATATAAAACTAAAAATATCTAATGATTTTTTAACATTTAGTAATATTTTTACATTTTAAGACAAAATAAAATATGTTATTCTTGTAAAGAAAGAAAAAATAATATAGTTTTTGACAAAATTCTAAAAACTAAAACAAAAAACTACGCAGGCCTATGTGATTTTTTTTTAATTGTGGAAAAATTAAGTAATTTAAAGAAATAAAGCATACAGTGAAAGTATATTTTACTCCTTGTAATGTTTCTAGTATTCATATACAGTATTTGCTAAATAAATTACAGGAAAACTGCTAAAACTATGACTTTTAGTTGTTGTTGTTAGAACAATCAATAAAATTCAGTTTTATTATAGTTTTGGTAAAAGCTTGAAAAAACCTTTGCAGAGGGACCAAAGAGCCTCATGAGGCTCCAGAGCCGCAGGTTGCAGACCCCTGCACTAGACTGAGGAACAGGTTAGAACGGTGCATCGAGACTACGGGGAAAACGCGAGGCGGAGGCATCTGCATTTACGTTAACAAAGTCTGGTGCACGAACTGTGCCGTTATCAGCAGGATCTGCTCAGCTGCTGTGGAGCTTTTAACAATAAGATGTCGGCCACATTATCTTCCCCGCGACTATTCAGCGATAATAATAAGCAATGTTTACATAGCACCCGATGCTAATGCCAACGACGCCCAGGGAGAAATTCATGACTTACTCACCTCGCTGCAGTGTAAATATCCTGAGGGGTTTTTCATTGTTTCCGGGGACTTCAATCACGTAGATTTACGTGTCATTCTTCCAACCTTCAATCAGCACGTTTTCACAGCAACACGAGGAAATAAGACACTAGACCAGGTCTACACGAATGTGAAGGGGGCGTACACGGCGAAGCCACGCCCACCGCTCGGGGCTTCCGACCATCGCTCCCTGCTATTGGTCCCTAGACAGCTCCCCCCACTCAGACGTCACAAGCCGGAACAAAGAGTGATCACATCGTGGCGCCAAGATAGTTCCCCCATGCTAAGAGACTGCTTTGAAAACACAAACTGGTCTGTCTTCAAAGAGGCAGCTACGAATGGAAGTTCAGTTGACCTGGAACTTTATGCTTCCTCAGTCCTGGGTTACATCAGTACATGTGCTGAAAATGTATCCATAAGAAAGTGTGTTAAATTTTACCCCAATCAAAAACCCTGGCTAAATAAGGATGTCCGCACCCTGCTGGCAGCCAGGGACACTGCATTCAAGTCTAAAGATACTGAGGAGTTGAGAAAGTGCAGGAGAGAACTGGATGATGGCATAAAGAAGGCCAAAGCCGCGTATGCACAGAGGATCGAGGGACAGTTCACCTCACATGATCCACGGAGCATGTGGCAGGGCATCAAATGCTTAACAGACTACAAGGGCAAAAGCAAACAATGCCCCAGGGACCCATCCCTGCCTGATGCCCTCAATAAGTTTTATGCACGTTTTGATGATCCAAACAGACCAACTAGCACCAGACTCAACTCATCACCAGACGAGGAGCACCTCAAAGTGACCGCAGCAGAAGTGAGAGGTAGTCTCAGAAGGATCAACCCTCATAAAGCTACGGGTCCAGACAACATCCCAGGGAAAGTTCTGAAGGAATGTGCGGACCAGCTCTGTGAGGTGCTGGCTGACATCTTCACCACCTCACTTTCACTGGAGTCAGTTCCCACCTGCCTGAAGACTGCCACCATCATCCCAGTCCCAAAAAGCTCCACAGTGACTGGTCTGAATGACTATAGACCGGTGGCTCTCACCCCGATAGTCGCTAAATGTTTTGAGAAACTGGTCATGTCCCACATCAAGACAGCCGTCAACATCAGCGAGGACCCTCATCAATATGCATACCGTGAGAACCGATCAACAGAGGACGCCATCTCCTCTGTGGTCCACACTGCTCTCACCCACCTGGATCAGAAGGACTCATACGTGCGTCTGCTCTTTGTGGACTTCACATCTGCCTTCAACACCATGATCCCCCAAACTCTGATAGACAAACTATCTACACTTGGACTAAGCCCCTCTATTTGTAACTGGGTCTTAGACTTCTTAACAAACAGACCACAGTCCGTGAAGATCCACAACTTCTCCTCTTCCACCATCACCCTCAGCACTGGCTCTCCTCAAGGATGTGTGCTGAGCCCTCTTCTGTTCACTCTGCTCACATATGATTGTACAGCCACACTTCCAGGCTGTCATATTGTTAAGTTTGCAGATGATACAGCTGTGGTGGGATGCATCACAGATAATGATGAATCCAGCTACAGACAGGAGGTGGAACATCTGGAGAGCTGGTGCAAAGAGAACAACCTTCACATGAATGTGAAGAAGACGAAGGAGATGATTGTGGACTTCAGAAGGAACAAACACACCCACACCCCACTGTATATAGGTGGATCTGCGGTGGAGGTGGTCTCCAGTTACAAGTACCTGGGTGTACACTTGAATGATAACCTCAGCTGGAGCAATAACACCACCAGCCTGATCAAGAAAGGTCATCAGAGACTCTACTTCCTCAGACGGCTGAGACGAGCCGGTCTGAGAAGCTCAGTCCTCACCTCGTTCTACAGGTGTGCAGTGGAGAGCGTCCTGTGCTCCAGCATCAACGTGTGGCATGGAGGCTGCACAGTTGCAGAGAGGAAAGCTCTACAAAGAGTGGTGAAGGCTGCACAGAAGTCTGTGGGAGTCAGTCTCCCCACCATCACAGACATCTACACCTCCAGATGCAGAAAAAGAGCCACCTGCATCATGAAAGACCTCACTCACCCAGCACACTCACTCTTTGCACCACTCCCCTCGGGACGGAGGTTGAGGAGCATCAAATGTAGAACCACTAGGCTGAGGAACAGCTTCTACCCTGAGGCTGTCAGACTCATGAATAAATAAATAATAAGAATAAACACTGCAAAATGTCACATCATGCTGATACTGATCTGTTTCTTGTTGCTGCGTTCATCTGTGACTATCTGCGTTCATCTGTGACCATCTGCTCATGTTCGTGCTGCTGTTTATAATGATGTTTTTCTACTACATTAGGGCTTAGTGTATTACTAGCTGATGTCTCTCTTAGTTAATCCTAGATGTTATTATTGTTTTTCTCTTGCATTTGTTGTTGGATGTAACTGGGACCCTGTGTACATAATCTCGTTTTCAACACATGTACTACATGCGGTGCAAATGACAATAAATTCTCTCTGACTCTGACTCTCTGACTCTGACTAAATATCGAACCAGAATAATCACTGTGAAAAATCACATCATGTTGCTGCTTATCCGTTTCATGTTGCTGTGTTCATTCATGCTCATCTGCTCACACAGACTCATGTTCGTGCTGATGTTCGGCATATTGTTTATATGTTACTAGTATTTAGTGTATTTTTAGTTGACATTTTTCTTAGTTCGTATCTTAGATCGTATTACCGTTTTTCTTTTACATTTTAATGCTTTTGTTGGATGTAACTGGGACCCTGTGTACACAATTTAATTCCACCACATGTAACACGTGGTGGAATGACAAATAAAGAACCTTGAATCCTTGAATTAATATGAAAAGTTTTTTTTATGCTATATTCTGCTATGTTCTTTAAGATAACAAAATTAAATATTTAAGCATTTTTAGCAGCTGGCTTTCAGTTTAAAATATAATTTATTTGATGCCAAAAAAAAACACACCCATTAAAACAACCCTGGTGCTACAAACAAAACAAAAAAAGACCATATTAGACCTGAGTTCTGCTCTAACAAAAAGGTTTCAAAAGCCAATTTGTACCCTTATCCACTGGTTAGCTTTTCTTTCCACAGCATCCGTTGGATGCTCTGAGTGCAGTCGCCACAGACACTGGAGGAGAAGTCCTCTGCATGTTTCTGCAAAAACATGAAAAACAAACAAATAACATTTAAAAAAAACTTAAGTTCGGTTTGTTACCAGATATACCACGGTGTTTTCAGGACATTTTAAAAAAATCACAGCTGATGGATGGTGCAAAAATATACACTCACCTCCTGCGGTGACATACGGATTCCAACAGAGACGGCCTAAAAACTGGCCTAAAAAGGGAAGCTTCTTCATGATTTCGGTTGGGGAGCTCTATAATAAACATTAAACCACAGAAAAATAACAAATTTTATAATGTGCCAAATAAAATAAAAAAGTATGTAAGCATAACCAAACAGCAGTTACAGTTACAGGTAGTATACCACACACAAATAAAGTCCAGTTGTTTCTGTATTGAACGCCTTTTTTGATTTTACCATACACACACATACACATATCCACACACACACACACACACACACATATGTGTGTGTGGATATGTTCTTTGGGGGTGGAGTGAGGGGGAGTGAAACAACTTTGCACCAGTAGAGCTCCTTGCATTAGAAATGTGCTGAAAGCGGATGACAAAGTTTCAGACTGCGCAGTTGAAAATAAAAGGTAACTTTGCACTTGTGTGCTTAAAGCAAACTAGACTATCGGAGAGACAGAAGTACCAGTACAGTACTTGACTACCGTAATTCAAATGTATGAGGGCAACACTAATGAGAAGAAAACTAATAAGCAGAGCAGAGTTTAAATACAAACAAAAACCCATATGCTGCCCCACATTAGTTCTATAGTAAATGGTATATGGTGTGTGGGGTGGGGATGCTACACATGCACACAGGTACATGCACATATTCATTCATTCAACCTTTATTTATACAGGCTAGCCTCGTTGAGCCACGGGTACTCATTCACAAGAGGGACCTGTCTCACTCACTCATACCTAGGGTCAATTTAGAGTTACCAATCAGCCTAACATGCCTAACAACTAATATGATGGTATATTGTGAATTTTAGCTTCTTCTATCAAAAATAACTGAACAATCCATATCAAATGTTTATATTACAAATAGGGATGCACAATATTGGATTTCTGGCCGATATCCGATATGCTGATATGTTAAAACTTATTTGGCCGATAACCGATGCCAATACTGATATTGTATATACGTTCTTTTGTCATAGCCCTCTTATTTATGCTTATTTGCTACAAAAATTGTGTAACAGCTGTAAGAGCTGGTGACATATATTCAGTAACAGACATATGATATGCTTAGCACTTTGACTTATATTAAAGCTGCAGTCTGCAGTTCTGTAGTGCAGTCTGTAAGTTTTCTAAAAATATATTTTTAACATATTTCTTCACTCTGTCACTATCTCCTGACAGACTGATGTTAGACAAAGTAATCTCTGAAAAAAAAAAACCTACCGTATAGTCCCTTTGCTTCTCTAAAAGCATTTCTAAAAAGCCACAGTGACCCGCTGTTAACCAGCCAATAAAAACTGAGTTTTTAACCAGCCAATAAAAACAGAGCTTCTCACTTCTCACGTATTTTAGTTTTCAAAACTAAAATACTGCTAAGCATTATGGGAAAGACAACAAAATCCACTGCCTTACTGGTTAAGGGGAGTGGCTATGTTGTCTTTCCCATCATGCTTAGCGTTTTTTTAGTTTTTCCAACTGAACCATGAGTAAGAAGGACGTATGGGGTGAAGACATGCCTCCTGTTAGCTGCTAAAATTTGTGAGGTTCCTGTGGTTAGGCTCAGAGAGTCTTCATTGGATGTCTCACACCATGTTGAAATAAATGTTCTCAGTTCAAAATCTTTATTATACGCAAACATACTTGAACGGCATCGGATCGGAAAAGTATCGGTCGATACCCAGTTTTTAAGTATCGGATCGGAAGTGAGAAATGTGGATCGGTGCATCCCTAGCTTTATGGAGTGCTTTTTTGTACATTAGTAGGCTATCTCTCCAGGATATGCAAGATTCCTCAATGTTAGTGGAGCGCCATTTTCTTTCTAGCTTTCTAGATGTCCGTTTTAAAGTACGTAACTCAGCCTTGAACCAAGGAGCTAATCTCCTCTGATTGATTACTTTCTTTTTCAGCAGCGCAGCTTTATCGAGTGAAGTTTGTAAAGTAGTAGTAAAATTATCAACTAGATGATCTAAGTCACTGCTCTCTGATGCATTACTCTGCAAGGCAGAGGAAAACAATGGAAGATAATCTTTAAATTTGGTTACAGCGTTTTTTGATAAGCACCTGCTAAGGTGAAATTTACTCTCAGTGACTGTGTACTACTCATTTAATGTAAACTCAAAGGTAATTAAAAAATGGTCAGACAGAACAGGACTTTGAGGAGATATTAAGTTATTAATCTCGATGCCACAGGTCAGAACCAGGTCAAGAGTGTGATGATGAGAGTGGGTAGGTGTTCAGACATTTTGGGTAAAACCAATTGACTCAATTAAAATTTAAAGGCTATGCTTGAGCTATCACTTTCAGCATCTACATGAATATTGAAATCACCCATTATTATGACTTTATCATTAAGTATTTGTAAGTCAGTTAAGAATTCATAGATTTCAGACAAAAACTGAGCACAGGAGCCTGGTGGACAATATATAACAACTAGTGAGAGTGGCCGTTCCGTTTTCCATTAAGGATGGGATAGACTTATAGACAGTGATTCAAAAGTATTATAACTACTACAGTAATTGGTTTAGTATTAATTAATAGTCCAGACTGAAAAATAGAAGCTACACCTCCGCCTTGATCAGTTGTTCTAGGAATATGAAAATTTAAACAATTAGGTGGAGTGGATTAATTTATACTAACAAAATCCTGTTTTAGCCAGGTTTCTGTCAGACAGAATAAATCAGCATGATGATCAGTTATCAGGTCATTAACTAACAGGGATTTAGAGGAAAGAGATCTGATGTTCAATAGTCCACATTTAATGATTTTATTATTTTTGATCTGGTAAAGTAGGTGTGTTTATTTTAACAATATTTTTTTATGGTTAATATTTTTAGAGTTGATTTTTGGTTTATTTAATTTGATCAGTGGGCGAGTTGGCACTGTTTCAATTGAGTTTTGGGTGGGTAATGTAGAAGCAGCAGAGAAGTGTGGAAGACTACATCTTTGCTTCCTGGACTGATTTCTAGACCGGACCTTTAACTGTCAACAATCCAGATGTCCAACTGGATCTATAATCTACATTTAGAAAAGCTCTCACAAAATATCCTGTAAAAAAGCAGATTCAATAACAATTCTAACCTGTTATAAAACCTGGAAATTAACAATGGAAAATGTTTTTCTTCTTGGGCCATAAGCCACAGGAAAGTTGTAAAATCCTCAAAAGATTTAAATTGCTGCCAAAAAGCAAGCTAGCCTCAGCTGGACCTTTATGAGCCCATTGCCAGTAAAAAAGAATTTCAACCCAATCATGCTGCACCATACTCTCTTTGTATCTGTTCATCTTATCTGCTCCATCATTCTTCACATTCTTCACACACTGACACCTCTGCATTACGTACATCCAGAATAATGTCAACAGGAAAAGAGACAGAGAAAAATAACTGATCATTTATGCTAGATCTATAAAATATGCTTTCAATTGTCAAAGCTTAAAAAGAGTTTAAAAGTCAAGTAAAGACACAGACTGATTCTAATCAGTAACATCACAAAACATATGGAGTATGTAAGACAAAAGTTAGAAGAAAAAAGGCTATTAGAGGGAGAGTTTTAGTCAGGAGGGGAGCAAGCTGACCAGAACATGTTGAAATCTGAAAGTACTGTAGCCCTCCTGTTCTCAGGCCCCTTCCTAGATTTGCTGGACCTGATATGGGGATATATTAGGTTAGCGCTCAAGGTCCCGATGCGGCTATTACCTGCCTAACTCCATGCTGCAGTGTTGCCAGCCAGACATTCACAGCCTCTGCATTGCACAGAGCAGCGCCTGTTAGCAGAACCCTACCACTGCTTGAGCTGCAGTTCAAATCCTGGCTCAAACTAGCAAGTTTGGTCCTGTGGAATAAAGTTCCTTGTTTATTAATTAACTTATTGCTTCATTAATCAAAGGGTCCTAACTCAGCCTAATACAGTACTGTATATTAAGTGCTTCAAAACAACTTAATACGATGTGTTCTGTTAAAAGCTCTAAAAGTAGATATTTCATTAGATCCTTTACACCATTGTGCAGGAGCTTTAAATTATTCACAAATTCAAAGTTGACTTTGTTATAAGAAAAAAAAAAGCTTCAGTCAATCCTCTTACCATACTATTGATTTGTGCAAGAAGTTGCTGGAGGAAATCCTTCAGTCTGCTCAAGTGTCGGCAGGTGTCTTTTTGAGAGTCTGACGAGTCAGCCTGACCCCAAGCCACAGCTTTGTCCAGCCAGAACTGCATCTCCTGGACACTGAGCTCTTCTGTTTCTTGGAGCTGGCTCAGTGGCTGCAGCTCAGTCATTTTGGCTTCTTGTACAGTCTGATTCATTTAAATCCTAGGAAAGATAAACAATAGAACAGCTGTCAAAGTCACTTATTACAAAAGTAGTATTGTATATCCTTTATATTTTATTAATGCCCCTTGGAGGGTATTAAGTCAAACTAACAGACATTTTTAGAATGACCTTGAATTTACATAATATTTTAAGAAAGACTGTCGAAAATTTAATATTAAAGGAGAGCCAAGACAATATTTCTAAAAGCTGTGATATGCTTTTGACATTTCTGTTTCTAAACATCTTGTTCATTTGGATTCAGTTGTCATGCAAGTTTTTTTTTTTTTCAAAAGCCAAACTTGTTTTTAAGCAAGCCTGAATCTACATGATTTTATCTTTGATCTTAGTCGATATTATTGTTGATTTTATTTGATTTTATCACTTGTTTTATTTTTTATCTTTACCTTGTTACACATTGTAGCACTTTGAGATTTTTATTAATGAAAAGTGCATTACAAATTGAATTCATTATTATTTATTATTATTATTATAAGACGACAGCAGATAAAATATTTGCAAACTCTGCGCTGTATTCATTTAACATAATTCTTTGACTTATGACAAACTTCTTTATACTAAATGATTTTGGTCAGAGGCTGGAAGAAAACAGAATCTTTTTGTTTGTTTACAGGAAAACAGATTTTACTGCAGCCTTGAGGAATAAAAAACTATCGGTAACGCTCGTACAGTAAGAGTATTGTAGCCAGTTATTTTTTTTGTCACTAAGGTCTACAAATTGAATCAAACAACATGAGTCAAGTTGTGTCAAGATGTGTAGTAACATAGTTAAAAACAGTAAAATTACTCAAGCACAAACAAACATTAAAACAGCAGTACACAAATTAAATCATTTTACTTCTACTAAAACATTTAACAATTAAAACAGCTATTTGAGATTAAAGGCCTAGCATTCCTTAAAGGAATGGATTTCACCCACTGCTTTTAAGAGTACTGTAAGAGTTTTAAACCAAGATAATTTTATGTTGAGAAATGACAAACTTGTAGCTGTTCTGATCAAACCTGGGAAAATGCTTCATGTACCATATTTTTTGCCATAAAAGTCGCACCTTTTTGGCATAAATGCGCAAGTCCTGCAACTTATACCGTAGTCCCTCATTTATCACAGTGGACCCGTACCCTGAAGCCCCTCGATAAGTGAGAAACCGCGAGGTAGGAATAGTAGTACAAGTATTAAGTAGTAGTATTATATATATATATATATATATATATATATATATATATATATATGATATATATATATATATATATATATATATATATATATATATATATATATATATACAGGTATTCCCCGATTTACGAGCGAGATCCGTCACAAGGAGGCGCTCGTAAACCGGAAATCTCGTAATTTGGAACGGCCGCCATTTCTCTCGTAAACCCGGAAGTCCGCTCGTAAATTTCGCCAGCGCACCTAAAAACACTCTATTTTCATCTAAAAACTACTTTTGAGTGCATAAAAATGATCGGAAACGTGTGTTTATATGCTTAACTTGCTAACTGTAGTGAAAAAACACATGAAAACTCAGTATTTTTTTCGTTTTTTCCAAAAATTCAACCCGGAAGTCCGCTCGTAAATTTCGCCAGCGCACCTAAAAACACTCTATTTTCATCTAAAAACTACTTTTGAGTGCATAAAAATGATCGGAAACGTGTGTTTATATGCTTAACTTGCTAACTGTAGTGAAAAAACACATGAAAACTCAGTATTTTTTTCGTTTTTTCCAAAAATTCAACCCGGAAGTCCGCTCGTAAATTTCGCCAGCGCACCTAAAAACACTCTATTTTCATCTAAAAACTACTTTTGAGTGCATAAAAATGATCGGAAACGTGTGTTTATATGCTTAACTTGCTAACTGTAGTGAAAAAACACATGAAAACTCAGTATTTTTTTCGTTTTTTCCAAAAATTCGCAGCTCGTAAGTCTGGAACCTCGCAGATCAGAGCGCTCGTAATTCGGGGACTACCTGTATATATATATATATATATATATATATATATATATATACATATATATATATATATATATACATATATATATATACATATATACATATATATATACATATATATATACATATATATATATA
>JBBPBX010002550.1:0-24564 GCA_038048925.1 Garcialebias charrua
TCTTACTGCTGACTGACAGGTGTCAGCAGCAGCTTCATCTTACTGCTGACTGACAGGTGTCAGCAGCAGCTTCATCTTACTGCTGACTGACAGGTGTCAGCAGCAGCTTCATCTTACTGCTGACTGACAGGTGTCAGCAGCAGCTTCATCTTACTGCTGACTGACAGGTGTCAGCAGCAGCTTCATCTTACTGCTGACTGACAGGTGTCAGCAGCAGCTTCATCTTACTGCTGACTGACAGGTGTCAGCAGCAGCTTCATCTTACTGCTGACTGACAGGTGTCAGCAGCAGCTTCATCTTACTGCTGACTGACAGGTGTCAGCAGCAGCTTCATCTTACTGCTGACTGACAGGTGTCAGCAGCAGCTTCATCTTACTGCTGACTGACAGGTGTCAGCAGCAGCTTCATCTTACTGCTGACTGACAGGTGTCAGCAGCAGCTTCGTCTTACTGCTGACTGACAGGTGTCAGCAGCAGCTTCATCTTACTGCTGACTGACAGGTGTCAGCAGCAGCTTCGTCTTACTGCTGACTGACAGGTGTCAGCAGCAGCTTCGTCTTACTGCTGACTGACAGGTGTCAGCAGCAGCTTCATCTTACTGCTGACTGACAGGTGTCAGCAGCAGCTTCATCTTACTGCTGACTGACAGGTGTCAGCAGCAGCTTCATCTTACTGCTGACTGACAGGTGTCAGCAGCAGCTTCATCTTACTGCTGACTGACAGGTGTCAGCAGCAGCTTCGTCTTACTGCTGACTGACAGGTGTCAGCAGCAGCTTCGTCTTACTGCTGACTGACAGGTGTCAGCAGCAGCTTCGTCTTACTGCTGACTGACAGGTGTCAGCAGCAGCTTCATCTTACTGCTGACTGACAGGTGTCAGCAGCAGCTTCATCTTACTGCTGACTGACAGGTGTCAGCAGCAGCTTCATCTTACTGCTGACTGACAGGTGTCAGCAGCAGCTTCATCTTACTGCTGACTGACAGGTGTCAGCAGCAGCTTCATCTTACTGCTGACTGACAGGTGTCAGCAGCAGCTTCATCTTACTGCTGACTGACAGGTGTCAGCAGCAGCTTCATCTTACTGCTGACTGACAGGTGTCAGCAGCAGCTTCATCTTACTGCTGACTGACAGGTGTCATCAGCAGCTTCGTCTTACTGCTGACTGACAGGTGTCAGCAGCAGCTTCGTCTTACTGCTGACTGACAGGTGTCAGCAGCAGCTTCGTCTTACTGCTGACTGACAGGTGTCAGCAGCAGCTTCATCTTACTGCTGACTGACAGGTGTCAGCAGCAGCTTCATCTTACTGCTGACTGACAGGTGTCAGCAGCAGCTTCATCTTACTGCTGACTGACAGGTGTCAGCAGCAGCTTCATCTTACTGCTGACTGACAGGTGTCAGCAGCAGCTTCATCTTACTGCTGACTGACAGGTGTCAGCAGCAGCTTCATCTTACTGCTGACTGACAGGTGTCAGCAGCAGCTTCATCTTACTGCTGACTGACAGGTGTCAGCAGCAGCTTCATCTTACTGCTGACTGACAGGTGTCAGCAGCAGCTTCATCTTACTGCTGACTGACAGGTGTCAGCAGCAGCTTCATCTTACTGCTGACTGACAGGTGTCATCAGCAGCTTCATCTTACTGCTGACTGACAGGTGTCAGCAGCAGCTTCATCTTACTGCTGACTGACAGGTGTCAGCAGCAGCTTCATCTTACTGCTGACTGACAGGTGTCAGCAGCAGCTTCGTCTTACTGCTGACTGACAGGTGTCAGCAGCAGCTTCATCTTACTGCTGACTGACAGGTGTCATCAGCAGCTTCATCTTACTGCTGACTGACAGGTGTCAGCAGCAGCTTCATCTTACTGCTGACTGACAGGTGTCAGCAGCAGCTTCATCTTACTGCTGACTGACAGGTGTCAGCAGCAGCTTCATCTTACTGCTGACTGACAGGTGTCAGCAGCAGCTTCATCTTACTGCTGACTGACAGGTGTCAGCAGCAGCTTCATCTTACTGCTGACTGACAGGTGTCAGCAGCAGCTTCATCTTACTGCTGACTGACAGGTGTCAGCAGCAGCTTCATCTTACTGCTGACTGACAGGTGTCAGCAGCAGCTTCATCTTACTGCTGACTGACAGGTGTCAGCAGCAGCTTCGTCTTACTGCTGACTGACAGGTGTCAGCAGCAGCTTCGTCTTACTGCTGACTGACAGGTGTCATCAGCAGCTTCGTCTTACTGCTGACTGACAGGTGTCATCAGCAGCTTCGTCTTACTGCTGACTGACAGGTGTCATCAGCAGCTTCATCTTACTGCTGACTGACAGGTGTCATCAGCAGCTTCATCTTACTGCTGACTGACAGGTGTCATCAGCAGCTTCGTCTTACTGCTGACTGACAGGTGTCATCAGCAGCTTCGTCTTACTGCTGACTGACAGGTGTCATCAGCAGCTTCGTCTTACTGCTGACTGACAGGTGTCATCAGCAGCTTCGTCTTACTGCTGACTGACAGGTGTCATCAGCAGCTTCGTCTTACTGCTGACTGACAGGTGTCAGCAGCAGCTTCGTCTTACTGCTGACTGACAGGTGTCATCAGCAGCTTCATCTTACTGCTGACTGACAGGTGTCATCACCACATGAAGTCAACATCTGTATGGTGTTGGATTCAAATGATTCACCTCAGCTTGTTCCATTTCACTCACATCAAATGAGTTCTAACGTGTTTAGCGTACAGGAAACGAACATCTGGCCTGAAAAATGATTCAGTTGATTTATGAAAAATCAAAGAATCCACTAATACATTTTTATGAAATACTATAAAGATTACAACGTGTAGCCAGATGATGAAATGCTGTTTATTCATTTCTTTTTCCTGTTTTCATTTTTTATGTAACATTATTCCCCCCAACGTATAATGATGCGATTTTTAAAGGACAAAGTTAAAAATGAAAATCTCCTGAAGGGAAACGTTGAGAACTTTGAACAGACGTTCATTTTGCTGCTTCAACTTTTCCGTAGATCAAAATGAAGCACCCACTTCACTTCCTCTAAAAACATTAAATAAAAATAACTGTAAAAATATTACTAATGGATATGTTGGACTTGTCAGTAATGACTCGCCTGATCCACCTGCCACACGTCAACAGAAGCACGTGGTCCAGCCGATGCGTCACTGTGGACTCCTGACTTCTCTGTAGCTCCACACGAGGGCAACGCTCCGACAGAGTCTGGCTCGAGGTTCTGCCTCAGCTGGAGGAGTCCAAGTGTCAGGCTTTGTTCACCAGTGACACAAGAATGCAGCGTGACGTTGACAGACGGACTGGTGCAACGTCTGCAGTATTGTGGACTCTGTGCCGGTCCGTTGTGGTGAAGAGGGAGCTGAGCTGTAAGACAAAGCTCTCTGTTTACGTTCCTGACCTATGACCTTTGCTCATGAACTCTGGCTAGTGACTGGCCGCCATTTCCTTAATTTTGGGAGATCAGAGATGGTGTGATACACGAGAAAGAGATTTGACTGATTGTTTTTGGTGACAACAGTTGACTTCATGTGTGTTTCAGAGCACCACGTCATGATCAGTTAAGTATTGTCCTACGAGGTTGTTCAACCAGATAAGACTGAAGGTGCATTGTGACCTTGGAACACCTGACAGTGGCAGGTCAGGCTGTACAGATGCTGATGAGCCAGAAAAGTGCAGTGGGTGCACCCCGGAGAGGACCCGGGGTCTCTCTGCAGGGTGCCTGGACTCTCCCTTAGAGACCGGCTGAGAAGTTCAGTTGTCAGGAGAGACTCTGAGGAGAACCACCAGTTCAGCTGGTTCATGTCCGACTGGGAGGAGACCCAGGACACGCTGGACAGACTGTCTCTCTGTTGTCCTGGGAACTCCTTGGAGTCCTCCTGGAAGTCGTGTCTGTGGACAGAGATGTGTGGACCTCCCTGAGGAACTCCTAGTCCAACATCTTGCTGACCTGGTCTTTGTGCTGACTGACTGAAAACCATTCACGTCTGTTCTTTATGGGAGACCGGGCATTCTGTGTGGCTGCCCCCCGCCTATGGAACTCTCTCCCTGACTACCTGAGAGCTCCACAGTCACTGGTTGATTTAAAAAAAGGCTTAAAGACTTTTCTTTTTAATCAAGCCTATTCTGCCTCCTCATGATTTTATCTTTGATCTTAGTTGATATTATTATTGATTTTACTTGATTTTATTATTGATTTTTATTTATTTTATCATTGATTTTACTTGTTTTTATCACTTGTTTTATTTGATCATTGTTTTTGTTGCACTTTGTAGCACTTTGAGATTTTTGTTAATGAAAAGTGCGTTATAAATTAAATTCATTATTATTATTCTTTTCTTTCAGGCGGACATGAACAAGCTGCGCATCGACGCAGCCAACCAGCGAGCCAACAAGCTCATCAAGTAGTCCCAGCTGCTCCGTCACCTTCGACCTCCACCTCCTTTGCTACGCACGTGCACATTGTATTTTTCTGCACATGCACAGACGCACGCACTCTTTACAAAGAAATTTGTTCCTGAAGACGTTTTGCCAGCGGCGTGTCGGTGATGTCATCAGACACGTTGGGCTGCACCGTTGCATTTTGGGGATCAGGAACTTGAACCAAAGAAGAAGTGACATCACTGTGAGGGAGGAGCCATGGATCAGCTGTTTTCTCTTCACTTTTGTTTCTTACGTTGATCTTTGTCTCACAAGAATGTTTGTCAGACGTTTCACCGTAGAGTTCCTGAGAACCTGAATGTTCGTTCCACGTTCATCGCCTTCTTTTGAGACGGAAACAGAACCGCTTTGCTCCCGTGTCGTTTCTTCCACTTCAGCTCTTGGTGCCTTGTTAATGTCGCTGGATCATTTTGTGCTGCGGTTCAGAGAAATGACATAAAAGATAAATTATATTTTAATACTTTGTAAGAACAGCTCGGACCTGCTGATGTAAGAAGCCTTAATGCTGCTCGTGCTTCTCATGTGACTCGAGCTTCTGAAGGTTCTGCAGCTGCAGAAGGTTCTGCAGCATCAGAAGGTGATGATGGTTCTGAAGCTTCAGACCCTTCAGAACCTTCTGCAGCATCAGAACCTTCAGAAGCTTAAGAAGCTTCTGAAGGTTCTGATGGTTCTGCAGCTTCAGAAGGTTCTGATGCTGCAGAACCTTCAGAAGCTTAAGAAGGTTCTGCAGCATCAGAAGGTTCTGCAGCATCTGAAGGTTCTGAAGCTGCAGAACCTTCAGAAGCTGCAGAACCTTCTGCAGATTCTGATGGTTCTGCAGCATCAGAAGGTTCTGCAGCTTCTGAAGGTTCTGCAGCTTCTCTTTATATCCTACAAATAAATCTCATCAGTGGTTCTTCATGTAAAAGTGTCTCTTGAAGTTTGTCTCTGCAGCGTTGATGTAAATATGAAATATTGTGTATTAAACGTAGTAACTCTGTTGATCTAATCCCATGTGCCGTTGTTTGACTTCATCCAGAGTGATGTGTGTGCAGGGCGTCCCATGTGGACCTTTAGTTTCAGCAGGTCTATGTGCAGTTTCTGAGAGAAGTGGTCTGTTGTCACGGAGACAGCTGAGGTCAAGTTACGTTAAAGATCAATTGAATTTAGGCTCATCAAAGGTGTAGCTGTGAAACAGGCAGCAAGGTGTGTTCAGTGACGTTCTGTCAGGTTCTGAGCGTTAATCTGGATTCATGTCCTCGTCTTCTGACTTCTTTAAGGTTTCAGACCCGTGCTGCTTCATCTCTGCTGTAACAAGTGACGGCTGGTGGTGATATTTTTAGGGTGGGCTAATTTACACACACACACACACACACGTATAATGTACACATACATGTAATGCTGCAGGTTGGATTCCAACAACAGAGGCATCCAATGTGAAATAAAGAAAACCCACTGTAAATTGACATCCTTTTTCAGCACAAAGACAGCGACAACCAACCACCAAGAATACCAAAAGCCAAGCCAACCTCCGAACAACAAACACGGAAAGCAGAAAAGAGATTTGTTAGCTACACTTGCCGTTAGCCACTCCTTTCGTTGGAACCAGGTCTCAGAAAAACTCTGGTTTTGCCGCTTTTCCTTTTGCTGTATTTGAATATCCTTTGGTCTGTCTGGTCCCAACCTCTTCACCTCCAGTTTTTCCTCCAAAGACATCAAGGAAAATGGGTGACAAATCAAATAATCCACCTTGTTCATGCTAATCTTGCTCGCCATGGTACCACTACCTACACTAAACCACACCCACATAAACTTGGGCGTGCTAGGTTGGAGCAGTGGGTGGGCATCTCAGGATCAGCCCTAAACTGGTTCAGATCCTACCTCTCCGACAGGTCTTTTTGTGTTTCCATCAATGATTTTACTTCTGCAGTGGCAGCGCTTAAATGGTTGGTTCCGCAGGGGTCCATCCTGGGTCCTCTCTTGTTCTCCTTATACCTGCTGCCACTCGGTGCTATTTTCCGGAAACACAATACGTATACCCTTCTACGCCGATGACTTGTCAAATTTACTTCCCCCTAAGACGCAACGGTACATGCTTTATTCAACCTCTGCTCGACTGCCTGGCTGACATCAGGGACTGGATGGCTTTAAATTTCTTAAGTTTCAACGATAAGAAGTCTGAAGCCATGTTGTTCCTTCCCAATGACACAACCTCAAACCACTGCATTGACCTGTCTGCTCTACCCCTGTCCGAAAAACAAAAAGTCACAAATCTGGGAGTGATAATGGATCCTTCCATGAAACTCAACAGTCATGTAAACATGATCGTCAAATCCTGTTTTTTCCAGCTGAGGCGTCTGTCTAAGCTGAAGCCCATATTATCCAAAAAGCACCTGGAGACAGTGATTCACGCATTCATTACATCTAGGCTTGATTACTGCAATTCACTTCTGTTTGGCGTCAGTCAAGCCACCATTGCACGATTACAACTGGTTCAGAACGCAGCTGCCCGATTTTTAACCAGCACACGCAAAAGAGAGCACATTACACCAGTCTTGGCCTCCCTTCACTGGCTACCGGTTCATCTTCGAATCCAATTCAAAATTCTCATGTATGTCTACAAATCGCTGAACAGTCTCGCCCCCGCCTATCTCTCAGATCTGATACACCCATATGTCCCTCCACGTGCTTTGAGGTCAGAGGATCAGGTACTCTTAATAGTTCCAGAAACTCGCCTTAAGCGCAGGGGTGACAGGGCGTTCTCTGTAGCAGGCCCAAGACTCTGGAACGAGTTACCGCTGCTCATCAAACAGGCCCCCTCCCTCTCAGTTTTCAAATCCCGGTTAAAAACTCACTACTACTCCATCGCTTTCAATGCCAGCTGATTTATATTGGATCGTTTGATTTATGATCTGCAATGTTTTTATGTTTTTCGTGTTGTACTTCATTGTCTGTGTTGCCTGTTGCGTGTTTGTTTGTTCAGCACTTTGGTGTGGACTTGTTCCTGTTGAAAGTGCTTTATAAATAAAATGGTATGGTATGGTATGGTATGGTATCTCAGAATAAGAAAACAAATACAACCAAACAGTTTTAGAACGCTGGAATTCAATTAAAAGATTTTGATGAAGTGAAAAGTATTCTTAAAATAAATAAGTTAAAATATACAAATAACTAGTGCCATTCCAAAAACTATAATATGCTTTGTAGCAGTACTTTTCCGGAGTGCAATGTAGCACTTCCATATAAGGTATGAACTGCAGCGAGGACCTTCTCAACTCTGCAGGAGATTGGCTCTGCTTGAACCACTTTCGTGACGACAGAGTGAGAAAACACGTCACAGTGAGAATCGTAGACCAATAAGAAAATTAGACTGCAATACATCAGTTCAACCCATAGAGTTACTGAAAACATGCTTTTAGACCAAATATTGCCGATTTAAACTAATACGCACAAATATATGAAAAATTTCATTCATTCATTCAACCTTTATTTAGTCAGGTTAATCTCATTGAGCCTTGTGGACTCATTTACAAGAGAGACCTGCTACAAACTAAAGAATGATGAACAGCAATGGTAGAATTTTAATAAACAATTAAAACATGAGAGAGAAATACAGATTTTTTTTAAAACAAATTATCAAAAACTAGCAAAACATTATAAGATAGATGTATAAAATCAAAAACAAGAACATAACTGCATTGGTTTTTGCCAGGATTCCAACAGATTCTTAAAACCATTACAATAATTAACACATAGTGCTATACAACCTTTTAGACACATTCTAGGGAGTTTATCAGCTAAAAAAAGTTAATTTTGAGGTAAGTTACACTTTAAAAAGGCTAAGTGTCGGTGAAAACTAGAAGAAAAAACAACGAATAATTAAAAATGTGCATCGGCTTTCTTTTCATGTTGATCTAATGGTTGCTCAAGAAACCAGCAGAATTAGTAAGTTGTGAGACACACCGGCACTTTGTGCAAACTATAAATGAACCTCATGTTGCTGATTCTACGATACATCATGGTACTGAGGAGCTTTTCCACAACAATGGAGGCCAAGCGGGCTCCAGTCAGTGCCCAAACTCCCCCATCGGCATATCTAACAACAGCCGCATAGACTTCATTCACAAAGGTTGTCAGAAAACCAAATCCTTGATTGGAGATAGGTCAAGGTTCAAGGTTCTTTATTGTCATTCGCATCACATGTGGTACATGAGGTGGAACAAATTGTGTACACAGGGTCCAAGTTACACCACAACATAGCAAAAATATAAAGTACAAAAAGAAACAGTATACTAGGATCTAAGATATATGTATGCTGAAAACCTATAAGGTAATATAGTGTATAAACAGCAGTCTGAACATGAGTCTGTTGTGAGCAGATGTGTGTGAATACAGCAGCTTGAAGGCAAGAGATCAGCAGCATGGATAATCATCAGCAGCACAGATTAAGTGACATATCACCAATTAAAGTGTTATTACTATGATTAGCCTGGTTAGGGATTTATGAGTCTAACAACCTCAAGGTAGAAGCTGTTCCTCAGTCTAGTGGTTCTACACTTAATGCTCCTCAACCTCCTGCCTGAGAGGAGTGGGGCAAAAAGTGTGTGTGCTGGGTGAGTGGGGTCCTTCATGATGCAGGTGGCCCTCTTCCTGCATCTGGAGGTGTAGATGTCTGTGATGGTGGGGAGACTGACTCCAACATCTTCTGTGCAGCCTTCACCACTCTCTGTAGAGCTTTTCTTTCTGCAACTGTGCAGCCTCCATGCCACACGTTGATGCTGGAGCACAGGATGCTCTCCACTGCACACCTGTAGAAGGAGGTGAGGACTGAGCTTCTCAGACCAGCTCGTCTCAGCCGTCTGAGGAGGTAGAGTCTCTGATGTGCTTTCTTGAGCAGACTGGTCAGACCTGGACCAGCTTGGAGAAGCAGGAAGTTGGCAGTGGACTTGAACCAGAGATTGAATTTTCCAACAGATGCTATCACTAATCTTAGACCAGACCTTGTTCTTTGGTAATATTTTCTATACTATCTGCAAACCAAAGAGCCTGGAGGACTGTCCTTGCAGCCAATGCATGCCATCACAAGAAGAAAGCTAATACGGTAAAAGTCAGCTGCAGAGAACTTGTGTCAAAGTAAGACTGCATGGGCATTCAAGGCCAACTCCAGATCCAAGCCGCATGAACCTTTCGTTAACTGGGCAAATCCCACTGAAATCCCAACTCTCATTTGCAAGAGAGGCCTGGGCCTGAAAGCAGCCTAACATGCACATTTCTGATTTATGGGAGGACACCGGTGTACCTGGAGGGAACCCACACAAACACGAGGAGAACAAAGACCCCAGGTCCAAACAGAAGATTGAATCCAGGATCTTCTTGCTGTGAGACAACAGTGCTAACCAGTGGTGGAGAAAGTACTCAAACACTGTACTTAAGTAAAAGTACAAATAAATAGACAAAAATGTGCTCTAGTAAAAATAGAAGTGCCATATTAATGTTTTTACTTAAGTAAAAGTCAATAAGTACTTGCTTTTAAAAATACTTAAAATATTCAAGTAAAAGTACTTGCTGAATGTATTACCTAATGCAATGGTCTACAATATCATTAAGTGTGCGTAACATATGTATATTTTCTGTAATACATTAATAGTTTTGAGTCATTTTAATGAACAATGCTGCAGATATTACATGTTTTTATTGTGTTTACTCTGTGACACAGTTCAAACTTGCACTTGCGATTCTGTGCAAAAGAATTTCAGGGATAACATGCAGAGTTAAATGTCATTAAGCAAAATAAGAATATTAAGGAATGATTATAACTTTGAACGTTTTTATTTAACACAAAGAAAACCAATGTGTCATTTTAACTGCAGTAAACACGTTTAAGTAAAAGTTGTCTGACAGAAAAAAGGAGCATTAGACCTAACAAAGGAACATCTGATCATTTCAACTCGTTTGTCATCAACTCTAGTTAAAATACTGTCTAGTCAACCTTGTAATGGGTCGAGACAGTGAACAATATTTTAACTTCCTGACACCATTTTCAAAATTTGGACCAGAGTGTTGAGTCATTTGGAGAAATCTCTTGTCTCCTGACATCCCATGAACTGACACATTTTAATATTGCAGCAAGAATTTCTTGTTCAAGTTCAGAAGGAGTTGGTTTTCAAGGTTTTTTGAGCCCAGTCTGGTCCTTTTGGGAGAGAGAACTTGTCCTGCTGTACTGAACAGTCTTTCAATAATCTTTCAATAATATTTCAATAATATTTCAATAGTCTTTCAATACGGCCATGGGTGGTGTGTATCTTCTGGCTGAATCTCTGTGGTGGAATCCATTGTGGGTGTGTTAGTGTTGCTGTGGGTGCTCCCAGCTCAATGATGTTTATACTAGAATATACGTCATTGGTCCAGCTCTTCTTGGAGGTGGGTCTAATGTTACCTGTCCACTTTGCAGTGATTCAATGGACCAACTCTCTCAACATTTCTTACTTTCAAACTAACGACAAATCAAAAAGCTGCAACATGAAAGTAACTTGTAACTCAAAACATTATAGAAATGTAGTGTAGAAAGTACAGATACTTCATGTAAAATGTAGTGGAGTAAAAGTAAAAGTACCCACATTTAATTCTACTTAAGTAAAGTACAGATACATGAAAAATGTACTTAAGTATAGTAACAAAGTACTTGTACTTAGTTACATCCCACCACTGGTAACCACTGAGCCATCCTGCTGCCCCAAAGGACTTTGTTCATAATCTGTCCATTAAACCTAGTTTCAACAGATGTGAAGTATGTATTCCTTGAATCCTGAAGGATACATGATTAAGAAGAAGTCAAGGAAACAAGCTGTTGAACACATTACTGTTGTTTTAAAAGCCTGTTGCACAATTATATGTCTTCTTACTTGTGTAAGGTGTAAGCACCAGTAGCTAAAAATTTACAGTAATGTTTCACATCCAGGTGTACTATTTTTGGATTTCAGTTGTTTTCACTGACTGACGGAATTTTTGAGAGCAAATCCCCCTCCGCCTTACCTTGTGAGCACAACATGCCGCAGCACAGTCCATGACTGAATGACAATTGCACCTCGAAGAGGAAAAATGCCTTTTGAAATAACAAACACTTGCAGCCAGCTCATTACTTCAGTGACATTGTTTTTTCCAAGGCAAGCCTCAACTCTTCATCATTATACAACTCTGCGTTGCTCACCCACAGAAAATTTATTACCCTTGTTCAAATCCACTTAGAGCAGACAGAATGCATTCCATTGCTGGTTGGCTGCGAGAGCCAAATGCCTTGCACCAGCTGAGGAGATGTCAGGTATGAAGCCACACCTCCAGCGCCTTGGACCACAAATAAATCAGTTCTGTTGAATTTGGCTTTCAAAGACACAAAATGGTTGTTTGTGTGTAGCAATAAGACTTTACAGACTTGCCAACAGCACACTCTCTACCTTTCAAGAATTGCTGTGGGAGTCATGGTTATTTCAGATAGCAAAAATAAAAATGTATCCTTGAGCTTTGGGCCATTTTAGATGTCAGGTTTTTGTAGGTATGGTATACATCCACCCATTTTCTTCCTCTCATCTGTAGTTGGATTGTTGAGATTCATGAAGAAAACCCAGCCTTCTCTCCAGCAACACTCTTCAATTCCTCCTGGGGGAAGACGTTCCCAGACCAGAAAGGATATATAATCCTTTTGGTGGATTCTGGGTCTGATCCAAAATCTCCTCCCAGTGAGACGAGCCTGAAAAACCTTCAGAGAGAGGTGTCCAGAAGGCATCCTGATCAGATGTCTACAGCTTTCCTTTCTATGCAAAGCAGCAGCGAATAGTACTCCAAACGCCTCACCTTAGGTAGAGCCCAGCTACTTGTTTCCAGGATCTAATATTTTTGGTTATGATCCATATCTCAGGACCGTTGGTGAAGGCTGGATTGTAGAGGGTCCAGTAAATCAAGAGCTTTGCCTTTAGACTCAGCTCTTTTATCATGCGTGACTGGGCCAACGTCATAATTACTGCAGGCGAAGCCCTGGATGGATCCATCTCCCACACCATCTCACAATCACTCGTGAACAAGACTCCAAGATGTTTTAACCGCTTCGCTTGAAGCAAAGACTCACCAGTGACTAAAAGAGAGCATTCTACCTTTTTCCAAGTTAGAACCCAGGCCTGGGATTCAAGGAAGCAGACTCTCATCCCAGTCAACAAACCTGCCCTGTGCACGCTGAAGGTCATAACACAAAAACACAACCAACATCATCTGCAAAAAGCAGAGACGAACGAGACTCTGAGGTTCCCAGACGTGACACCTTTTTGACCATGGCTGCAGCTTAGGAGCACCACAGGATCATAGACCAGGGACAGCCCTGGTGGAGTCCACAAGAACCTAGCTCAAGCTAATTGTTTATTTAAATTTGTAAAATTTTGCAACATAAAAATAAGCTGGAATTTTTATCAAGCCATTAAAAACTTTGAGCATTTGAAGACTTTCCCCTCTGATAGGATAAGGCTGGACAATAATTTGATATCGATATATATCACAATATAATTTTATGCAATAACAGTGATATGAAATTTAAGCAAATTTTTTGATATTTCAATATATATTACATGATCACAGCGTTTCACTGACACATTTCTTTTTCTGTTTGGGATGAAACTGAATCGGCTGCTTCAGTTTCATCCCAAACAGGAAAAGCCGCGACACAACTATGTAAGTGCGTGTTGACGTACACCACAGCTCGAAGGAGTCAATGGTAGCAGGCTAGGCTAATCTCCAGAGGTAGACAGAGTACTGAAAATTTGTACTCAAGTACAAGTACAGTTACACTGCTTAAATTGTACTCAATGACAAGTAAAAGTACTGGTGTTATAAAAATATTTAAGTAAAAGTACAAAGTACTCTTCTAAAAAACTACTCAGAGTATTAATTACTTTTTAACCAACTGATGTTTCATTGTGTTGTCAATAAGACATTCAGTTTGATTTACTGTTTAGCTCCATTCAATTAACATTTCTCGGACGCTCCGTCTTATTTTAGAACCAGGCAAACCGATGGCAGTGACAACATCTAAGATCTTTGCATACTAAGCCAAACTAATTACTCACACATACAAACAATAAAAAAGCAATATCATACAGGTAGCTGTAAAACCTCGTATACTGCAATATGTTTTTGACATTAGATGCTGAAGTCTTGAAGCTTCTTTCACCGTAGAGATGAAACAAAGTTTGTATCTGGACACTGTCTCCTTTTCACCCTCTGTACATGAAACATTCCTCCAGGTACGACCACTCGTCCTCAGCCTTTACCTCGTCATATTCTCTGTTGACAGCGTTGTCCTCTGTCTCCATTTTGGCTTTTTCTCCAAATCTTCAGTCCATAAATGACTCTCTACTCTACAGATTTGTCCTTTGCTTACGTCACATGTAATTGAGTAAAATTACACACTTGAAACAAATACTGTACTTGTAAAAATACAAGTACCACAAAAATTGACTTAATTACAGTAATGTGAGTACCTGTATTTGTAATTTGTTACTTCCACCCTTGCTAATCTCCAATGCGCTGTAAGTTTTCGCTTCAAAATGAGTGCCCCTGACCGTCTGAAGTGACTGGTTCACAAGTGAAGACACAGCAGATGACATAATTGATAAGAGAGGAAAGACTAATTTGGCGGTGTGGAAGTTCGGCTTTCTAGGTGTGCTGCAAAATGTGACGGAGAGTCGTTCCAACTAGCGGTGGGAACACAACTTGTTCCATCTGAAGAGTTTCCACTCGATAGAACATGCTGAGAGTCAAAAGATGAAGTACAATAAAAGTTTGAGCCATCGTGTCCCTGAAACATCACCCCCAGCTGTATCAAAGAGAAACGTGTGTGTTTGCTGCATGGGTTAGGTATTGTTGTTGTTTAAAGTTAAAAACTATTAATAATTACACAATTGAGAATTTTATGTTTATTTGACGGTGATTTCAAATTTCTTTGATAGCTAAAAACAAATAAAAGGTGAACATTGATTTAATTGTACTGTTTTTTTTTAGGCTTTTACAGTATATTGTTTATATCGATATCAGAATTATATTGTTATCGACCAAAATTAAGAACTATATTGTGATAAAAGTTTTGGCCATATCGTCCAGCCCTATAATAGGAACAATCTTTTAGCCACTGATTTTAGTGATCTCTAAACACTTGCTGGCCTAATCACCAGCTGTTCCTGAGCTCACCTTTCTGTTGCTGACTGACACAAAGTGGCTCCAAAAAACGATCATTTGAGTTCATTTTCAGGAATAATCCCAGCTGTGCAACTACAGCAATGAATATTTGGACCATGTCAAACACAGATCTTATTTAAACTTTATAAATACTATTTTAGAGGAGATTTTGACTTCTCAGCCAGAATCATCAGCTTCCTGTGAATGAATTAAAGCAGTGTGGTGTGAATCTTTTCTTACATGCAAATACTTGCAGAAATCAGTCATTTTATCTGATCTGCGACTACACTCACAGCCTAACACCCAAATGAGCCAGACTGTGCAGAACAGCGTGTTAAAGATCATTTCTTTCAGCAGATGTCCTGGATGAAGAGCCTTAATTCAGTTACTGAAGTCGTTCTGGGAGCTTTACAGCTGCCTTCTGACTCACTCTGAAGTCTTAATTAAAGTCTGTGGGAGAAACTGCAACAGAACCACGCGATTCAGGGTATATTCAAATTTGTCCACATGCATAATTGAGATCATTTTGAGCCAGCAGCTCGTGTGTGAACACGTCAAAGGATAACCGATTCAGGAAGTCCACGGTCGAGTCAACGAGGCGCAGTTGAACAGAACCACAGAAAATTCAGCCCCGCAGCTAAAACACACCTGTAAGAAGGAAGCTTGAAACTGGTTGAATAGATTGTGATGGGGAAAAAAAAAAGACATGTTCGGTGTTTGCAGAACAAGAACATGCAGCTGTCTGTTAGCAAAATATCTAATGGACCAGCAAAGAATGGTTGATGAAACTCTTCGAATTACTGTACATCCACAACTGATGAAGTTCTGAAGGGTCACCCCGACTAATTAACCCAAAAAAAGTCTGTAATTTAGCCAGTTTTATTAATACTGAGCTAAAGTTTAGCGTGGTAGTAGCTGAAGGGAACCCTCAACTTGTGCTCTAAGAGCTAACTCACAATATCAAAAAACTTTTTTTTTCAGGATTTAATCAAAACCGTTGTCATTTTTCAGCACAATAGTTTAACTTTAAACTCCTGCATGAAAGAGTTAGAGTTGATAGAAAAGGGTTGTAACAAAACAATGTTTGTACGTGGTGATTTCAATATTGATTTGGGGAGTAAAAAAGAGTCTAATAATATTAGTACTTTTATAGATTCGATGTACACCTTAAATCTTTACCCGTTGATATTGCAACCTACCAGAATTACAACTCGCAGTGCGACTATAATTGATAATATTTTCACAAATACAATAAAGGGGGATGTGTTTAGTGGCATTCTAATGACAGATGTTAGTGATCACTTACCGGTTTTTACAATTTACAATAAATATCAAAGCAATATAAATAAAACTGTTGAAAAAATAAAATAATTATTATAAATACATCTAAAAAAGCCTTAGATAAATTAAAGAATGATTTAATTAAACAAAATTGGGAAAATGTTCATGTGGAGGATGTAAATCAATCAGATGATGCATTTATGAATATTTTGGAGGCATTATATGAAAAACATTGTGTACTACAGAATTATACTGCAAAAAAACATTGAAGATCAACAGTGGATGACTAAAGGATTGAGAAATGCATGTAAAAAGAAAAATTATTTGTACTCTGTTTTCTTGAAATGTAAAACACAAGAAGCTGAAGTCAGATATAAAAGGTATAAAAATAAACTTGTAGGTATAATAAGGAAACATAAGAAAGAACATTATAGTGATTTAATGAATAAATGTAATGGTGACATGAGGGCAACATGGCGTGTTGTAAATAGTGTTTTGAATAAGCAGGTAGTAAAGACGGGTAGTTCACAAAATTTTGTAGTAAATGATAAGGAAATCAATGATAAAAACAAATTGTTAATGGATTTAATAAATATTTTGTGAATGTTGGACCTAGCCTGGCAGCAAAAATACCAAGAGTTGACAATACTTAATTGAAGGTTGTTCAAACAGTATGTTCCTGAAGAGTACTGATAATGAAGAAATACAGAATATAGTAAACAAATTTGCTTGAAAAAAATCCAAAGATTTCATGGACATGGACATGGTGTTTGTAAAAAATATGAGTGACGTAATTGAGCCATTCAAATACATATGTAACTTGTCTCTTTCATCAGGAGTATTTCCGGATCGTATGAAGGTTGCTAAAGTAATCCTTCTTTTCAAAAAGGGTGATAAAAGTGTGTTCAATAATTACAGACCGATATCATTATTGCCACAATATTCAAAAATCTTGGAGAAACTTTTTGTCATCAGAATGGATTTATTTGTTGAAAAGCATAATATTCTAGCTAGTAATCAATATGGGTTTAGAGCAGGAAATTCCACATCCATGGCTCTGATGGAATTGTTAGAATTAATAACTACAGTACTGCTGTTAATCAAAAACAATGTGCTGTGGGTGTATTTGTTGATATGAAAAAAGCCTTTGACACTGTTGATTATACCATTCTCCTTGATAAGTTACAAAGATATGGTGTTAGAGGTGTTGCGTTAAAATGGGTACATAGTTATTTGAATGATAGGAAACAATTTGTATTGATGAATGAGGTGAAATCAGAACTCAGCACCATCACGTGGAGTTCCTCAAGGATCGATATTAGGACCTAAATTATTTCTATTATATATAAATAATTTGGTAAAGGTTTCTGGACTCATTAAATGTATTCTTTTTGCTGACGACACTACATTTTTTGGTGTTGGTAATGATATCGAACAGACTTTGAAATGAATGATGACTGAACTTGTTAAAATTAAGAATTGGTTTAAAATTAATAAATTGATGTTAAATTTGGATAAAACAAGTTACATGATATTTAGTAACAAAAACAAATCAATTGATATTCCATTTCTAATTGAAGACTCTGTGATTCATAGAGTTCATGAGGTGAGGTTCTTGGGTGTCATCATTGATGATAAATTGTCTTGGAAACAGCATATAAGTTTTGTTAAAGCGAAAATATCCAAGTCCATTGCTATATTTTACAGAGTCAGAGATCTTTTGAATAATAAGGCATTATTTTTGTTGTATAACACATTCATTGTTCCACATTTAATTTATTGTGTTAGCGTTTGGGGAAAAGCGTGTAAATCAATTACAATGCCTATTTATTTTACAGAAAAGAGTTAGACTTATTACAAGAAAACAGTATAATCATCCATCAAATGTATTATTTTGTCAAACGAAACTGATGAAGTTTTACGATTTAGTCGATTATAATATTTTGCTGGTTATGTATAGAGCACAGAATGATACACTGCCTTCAAATATTCAGAGGTATTTTGTTAAAAGAACGAGTTGTTACAATTTAAAGGGGAAAGATATGTTTGTAAAGCCACAAATTAGAACAAGTTTGAGGGGAAGATCGGCCATGGTTCAGGGAGTTGGGTTGTGGAACGATTTGGAGAATGATGAGAGGCTAAATCAATGGCAATATTTAAAAGAATGATTAAGTTTAAATTGTTAAAATCCTATATCTAAATTAGTTTAAGTTAGAAATTGTATGTTGTATTGGAGGTTAAAAGCTTTGTTCATTTCTTTTGGAAATTAAAGAAATTGGTTGTATGAATTGTTTGTTAGAAAGATAAGGGGCAGATAAAATAAATAAAAAATTCTTCATCTGCTGCCTTTCATTTTATACTTGTGTTTTTTTCTTCTTTTATGTGTATATTGTTATGCATTTTATTATTATAAAATGAATGAATAATAAAATAAAAAAATCAAATCAAAGCCGGCGGGCAATATGCATTCCTTCACGAAATGCTGATCAGTTTTATAAATGGTAACTGAGACGAACTGAATCAGCTGATGATGAGAAGTGGCCTGCCAGGCTTTTTTAGTGGGGAATTAAAATTAATATTTTCTTATCATAAATTTACCACCTGGACAAAGAGCTCAACTCAGTGGAAAAGTACTTCTTTATAACACAAACAAAATGTTTTCTGCCTCTGAAACTTCAAACCCACTGCACCATGAGTGATGTGCAGCGCAACATCACAATTGCAAATCTAACTTTTGACTTTGCAGAGCCCTTCAGAGGCCACCCAGAGTCACACGTTTCTCCAAACAAATATCATCGAGCCAGATAAGCACCCAGCCAAGGTAAATAAAACTGCATTGTACTTTCCTTTTCTTCATCTTTTTGTTGAACCGAAGTGTTTCACTGAAACAAATTGCAATTTTTGTAGAAACTCGCGAAAAATCTTTCATTCCCATCCCTTGTTTCTAAATGACAGGGCTGCTTGGTAATCATTGCGTTAGTGGTACAAAACCAGCCATCAAAGTGGAGAGACTGCCCTCGCTCTCTAATCAACACCGTGTTTGATTTATCTGTGGAAAGTGTTGAGAATTAGCAGGAAGTGACTTTGTCAGGGGCCTCTCCTTTTATCATCACCATTACACTGGCTGCTTCAGTCATTTCAAATTAGCTTATTGCTCATACATGTACAAAATATTACATAAAAAACAAAAAGATGTGAAGATTAGATGTATTCAAAATGGTCTGCAGAAGCACTTCCCTCCCTACCTGTACATGATTCTCATCAGCTGTTCCACTTTGGCTGCTGCTGCTGTTTTTTTCTTCTTATCGAAGGCGATCCGGGTTTGTGTGGAACTGCAGGTCCAGACCAACAGGTCTGAATCTGCTCGCGCTGGAGCTCCCCTCAGCCTGACAGCATCACGTCAGCCATGATGAGATCCAATTTTAGTTAACTGAACACATCCATTGATTTTTAAGGTGAACTAAAACACTTTCGAAGTCATCCCGGGGGTTTTGTGGCTGACGGATAGATGCTCTGTTCATGAATGTGTGAGCACATAAAAGAGGTTGTTTCAGGACTCTGGCTAGATGTGCATCTGGACGCTCTGGCCACAGCGAAGGGCTTCATTTCCACTGAACTGTCGGCTCGGGGCTGCCCTCTCTGTGCATACCTGTGTTTGTGCACGGGTCTGCATGTGCGTGTGGGCCTTTATGCCTTTGCAACTTTCATGTGCCAGAAAACCTGCATTAAAGAACTGGAGGTCTTTTACTCCTGCATGAAGTTCTGTTTGCATGCAGTTCGGCCTCATTCACGAAGCGGTGCCTTTTGAATCAGAGAAGTTCACTGGAGCATGGCCATCCATTCACAGTAAAATCATATACTTTTGACAAGATCGTGTCTCGACTTGTTTCTCTTTTTATCTGAGCACTTGTTACAGGCAGAGGTTCCATTTGTGCAATGTGAAACACCGTTGCCGGATCCGTAGTTTTGTCAGTGGTTTGCATTTGTGGAAGACGTGAAAGTCCATCTGCGTTTCCATGTACAGTAGTTTGGTACCTTTAAATTCAATTGCCGTAGGTGTGTGAGCCCAGGAACAAAGCCCATCGCTGTAATTGTGCTGCAGCCATGGTTGGAACACCCTTCTAAGGGTTAAAAATGGACACTAGGGGTCGGTGGTCTGTGATCAGGGTAAAGTGTCTTCCATGTAAATATTGATTGAACTTCACACCCCACACCAGACTTAACGCTTCTCTGTCTATTTGCGCATAATTACATTCGGCTGCATTTAGGGACCTTGAGGCAAAAGCGATTGGTCGTTCCAATCCATCAGGCATTTTGTGAGATAGTACTGCACCGATGCCATATGGAGAGGCATCACATGCCAGGCGGAGGGGAAGGTTTGAGTCAAAGTGTGTTAGCACCTCCTGATGTAATGAGTTGCTTAGCACTGTTAAATGCCTCTTCACATTCTTTTGTCCAGGTCCACGTGATGTTTTGCTGCAGCAGTTTGTGTAGCGGGTGCAGAATTGTTGACAGGTTCGGTAGAAACTTGTGATAATAATTAATTAAACCCAAGAATGAGCGTAACTCACTGACATTTCTAGGCTCTGGCGCCTTCAAGACTGCTTCGACTTTGTCTTTGGTTTTGTGGAGTCCACGCCTGTCGATCTGATGTCCACAATACTCGATGAAATCCTTGAAGAACTCACTTTTTTTTTTGCTCTCAGTCCATATTTTTCTAGCCTGGCCAGGACTTCTGCTAGATTAGTTAAATGGTTTTCTTCATCAACACCTGTGACGATGATGTAGTCCAGAAAACATTTTGTTCTTGGAACACCCTGCAGAACCTGATCCATGGCACGTTGCCACACTGCTGGAGCACTGGCAATACCAAATACCAGTCGATTATACCGGAATAGGCCTTTGTGAGTATTTATCACTAAATATTTCTTGGATGTCTCTTCTACTTCCATCTGGAGATACGCTTGGGCAAGGTCGATTTTTGAGAAGTGTTTGCCACCTGCCACTGCTGTGAATATGTCTTCAATCCGCGGCAGTGGGTACTGATCTACGCGGAGTACTGGGTTCACTGAAACCTTAAAATCACAGCAGATTCTCACATTGTCACCTGTTTTCTTGCTTACTGGCACTATTGGTGTAGCCCAGTCCAGAGGTGGGTAGGAACGCGTTACATTTACTCCGTTACATTTACTTAAGTAACTTTTTGAGAAAATTGTACTTGTGAGAGTAGTTTAAATGTGAAAGACTTATACTTTTACTTGAGTAAATTTTAGGGGAGAAAACCGCAACTTTTACTCCATTACTATGGGCTTTCTGCCGATCGCTACCGTTACTTTTTGTTTAAAATATATAAAAACATTTGCGGCAAATTTATTGCGTAACTTATTGTCACCTGACATACAACCAATCAAGTGAAGCCAACCAGTCACGTGACCACAACAAACTCTCCACGCAGCCGGCGCAGGCCAGTGACGTTGAGATTCTGGACTCGGTTGAAGAGAGAAAGACGTTCGGACGGTTCCTGAAAGAATGGCGACAGAAGCTGGAGAAGCAAAGTCAGAGCACCCCTGGCCTCACATACGAGCCATGTTCACCTTTCAGTCGTCTAAAAATAACAGTTACATCATGCACTGTCAGCTGTGTCTGCCAAAACTTGTAGTTTTCAGCCTACATGAACTCGACGTCAAATTTGAGAAAACACGTTGCGGTAAGTTTGCCTTTATTTTTTACTTTTTTTGTGTAATGATGTCAGCTCTATTACAACAGCATGCATAACTTTAAAACTGTGTATGACATGACTATTGAATGTTACGTGGTGTGATACTAAAAACGTGTTCACACTCTGAGCACACATGAGCAAAATGCTAATGTAGCTAAAAACAAAGTTTGCTACATAATGGGACGGTTGATGGATGATGTAGCTACACATACTAACAGTCCCCTCAGATTTTTAAAGTCACAAACCTCTAAAAAGTGTCTTAGTGGAACACAATTTGTTAAGTGTCCTTGGGTGTCCTGAAAGGCACTTTTAAATGAAATGATTATTATTATTATTACAATTGATTCATACAGGCCTAGTAGGAAACAAACCAAAATACATAAAACGTCACAGTATTATACTATTTATCTAAAAAAATGTTCAATACAGAAACAACTGAACTTAATTTGTAACAGAAGACGTTTCGCTCTTCATCCGAGGAGCTTTCTCAATTCAATTCAAAACCAGTTTTTATCAGTTACATCAAATAGCCAAAGCAAAATCTTACATTCCAAAATGGATCGGGTTTTAACACCCCCAGAATTTTGAAATGAGTCCTACAACTACCAGAGACTGTCAAACAACAGTTTGAGTAATTTGCATCCCATTAGGTGTGGCCCCCTGTCCCATGTAAATGCTAAACAGGGGTGATGAGTGATAGTGTGAACAATGTTGATACTCAGATGTAGAAGAAAAACCTTGTATAACCAGTTTATTCCCAAGTGTCCTTAGTTCCACTTCTTCAAGACTGCTACATGCTCATGATGCTCCTGATTTAAAAAGGCGTCTTCTTGTAACTTTTCAGAAAAAAGTATATTTGAATTTGTTGTTATTCAGTTATGATTGCGGTTTTGGGTTTGAAAGTATCTTTTCCTCTCTCTAAAATAAACTAAAAACATTTTGCCCTGGCAAACTGCTTTGGTTTCATATTTGATACATTACAGTACAAACTAAAATAAACAATAAGGGTTAATTGTATTTAAGTTACTTTATTTAGTAAAGTATTATTAAGTCTCAAACATATACAGTATATATAAACAATAAGGGTTAATTGTATTTAAGTTACTTTATTTAGTAAAGTATTATTAAGTCTCAAACATATACAGTATATATAACAAACAAAGCTTTGTTTTGTTTTGTTTTTTGAATGTCCATAGGACCAGACTTAGCTTTTTTAAATCATTATTATTATTAACTCAATGATTTGGCATGTCTTTGAAAATGTAATAGGTTTATCTGAAATGTTTGATGTGTGGATTATATATTATTATTCTGTTTTATTTATTTATTTATTTGTTTGTGAACAGAGGATCCACCCGAACAGCTTGATGAAATACACCGAGTTGGTAGATTCCAACAAGAAGCGAAAATCCTCCTCTTCTGATGAGCCACCGATGAAGAGTGTGAGAATCATCTGTGCACATGGGCTTCCTCCTGCCAACACTACACCAGTTGCAAGACAAGGAAGAAGCTTGTCTCATTGCACCTCTCATCGATGCCCTGCTGGATGGGATCTTAAAATCTGGTAAATATGAAAACATCAGTGTGTGTGTGTGTGCACATAAAACATTACATACACGTACTATAAATAATGCATAAGTGTAGTAATTCTTTGCAAAAATGTTTTTAAAGGTCTCAACTACATAAAGGATGACTTGGACACTAACACTGATGATGACAACAGCACAAACAGCAGCCACTCTGATGAAGAAGACTTCTTTGGATCCATTAAGACCAGAAAATCAGGAGAGCTGGAGAGGTATCTTTCATGTCCATCTACTGGAGGTATGGATCTGTTACACTCTTTTCCTCAAATCAAGCGGTTGTCACTCAAAGTCAACACAAGTCTTCCAGCATCTGCAGCTTGTGAGAGACTCTTTATTCATGCAGGACTCCTTTTACTGCTAAGAGATCACAGCTTCACTGCAAAAACCTTGAGAGCCAGCTACTCTTCAAGCTCAACAGTCACATTATTGAATAATGTTTCACTGAGTTTATGTTGTCAGTTGTTCTACTGATTAAGTTCAGGATTACATACCGGTAGTCCTTTGCTTGATGTGTAGGACTGTGTTTCAGTTTATACTTAAACAGTTAGTTCTGTTTATAGGATGTCAAAATGTAAGAAAATGAGTTCCAACTGGTAGAAACAAAGTTTTGCAGAAAGTCAAGTTTATTAATACAGTATTTAGCTGAATTATTTTGGCTACAGTTGCCTTTATGTTTTTTATTTATTTTTTATTTATAACAATGTAAAAGATAAGTGGTTTATTTCTAAATCCTTTTGGCTAGTATTGCCTTTGTGTTTTTATTTATAACAATGTATGTTCAGTCTCATTAAAAGTTATGTTTCCTTGTAAATACATTTGCATGTTATAATTTAATGACACGAGATGGTACTCCGCAGTTACTCACTACTTGAGTAGGTTATAATCAAAGTACTTTATTACTTTTACTCAAGTAAATTTTTGGATGCCTACTCACTACTTTTACTTGAGTAATATTTGGTTCAAGTAACAATACTTTTACTTGAGTAAAAATTTTGAATACTCTACCCACCTCTGGTCCTTCGGTGTTTGCTGCCTCGCGGCAGCCACTTCCTCAAACTCAGTCCAGCCTCCTCCCCACGGCGCGCTTCCAGCCGGCCTCAGCCCTGCTATGAAATGAGTCCGGAATCTTGGTGCGGCGCGGCACATCTGTGAAGTGGAAATGCTGTCCAACGCGCGTTTGGCACGCAAATATGACGTCACAACCAACCCGCGCCACCAAGTGGAAAAGGAGCATTAATGATGTTAAGGCATGGTTTTCTCTAAACTCCCTTAGTCTAAATGAGAACAAGACTGAAGTTAATAATAATAATAATAATAATAATAATGAATTTAATTTATAAC
>JBBPBX010002550.1:25638-51143 GCA_038048925.1 Garcialebias charrua
TAAAGCGCTTTGGGGCTCCTCACAGGGGGCTGGAAAGCGCTATATAAATAAGCTCCATTTACCATTTACAAAGTGCAACAAAAGCAAAAATCAAATAAAACAAGTGATAAAATCAAGTAAAATCAATAATAATATCAACTAAGATCAAAGATAAAATCATGTGGAGGCAGAATAGGCTTGCTTAAAAAGAAAAGTCTTTAAGCCGTTTTTGAAGTCAACCAGTGACTGTGGAGCTCTCAGGTAGTCAGGGAGGGAGTTCCATAGGCAGGGGGCAGCCACACAGAATGCCCGGTCTCCCATGGTCCTTAATTTGGTTTGTGGAATGTGAAGTAGATTACTGTTCTGTGATCGTAGAGACCGGGTGGATGAATATGGTGCAAGAATGTCCTTTAGATAGTCAGGTGAAGTTCCGTGTAAGCATTGGTGTGTAATGAGAGCAGTTTTGTACTGAATTCTGTAGGTGACAGGAAGCCAATGGAGGTTATGGAGAATGGGTGTAATATGTTCAAATTTACGAGCTCTCAATAAAATCCTTGCTGCACTGTTTTGAATATATTGAAGCTTCTGAAGATTTTTGCCAGGGATTCCAATAAACAGGGAGTTGCAGTAGTCGAGCCTGGAGGAGACAAAGGCATGGACGAGTTTCTCAGCATCAGAAAAAGTCAGAGATGGGCGAAGTCTGGAGATGTTTCGAAGATGGAAGAAGCAGGTTTTAAACAGATGCTTAATGTGATTTTCAAATGTAAGATGAGAGTCCATTTTTATTCCAAGATTTGTAACAGAGGTGGAGAGGGGGATGTCTTGACCAGAGAAGGAGATTGTTGTTAAAGTTGATGTTTGTATCTGGTGAGGGGTGCCAATCAGTATGGCCTCAGTCTTGGAGCAGTTTAATTGAAGAAAGTTCTGATTCATCCATGCCCTTATTTCCTCCAGGCAGGTAGAGAGGGCAGTGAGTGAAGATGGAGATGGGGATGATGAGGATGCTCCAGTCCTGATGTAAAGCTGTGTATCGTCGGCATAGCAGTGAAAAGAAATGTTGAACTGATTAATAATTTGACCTAAAGGCAGCATGTAAAGGGAAAACAGCAGGGGCCCCAGAACTGACCCTTGAGGGACACCACAGGAGACACCGACTGTCTGGGAAGTGGCATTGCCAAGACTAACACATTCCAGCCTATTGGAGAGGAAAGATTTGAACCAGTCCAGGACAGTGTCACAGAGACCGACCTCCACATGAAGACGGTGGAGGAGGATGCTATGGTCCACAGTGTCGAAAGCTGCAGTGAGGTCAAGGAGGACAAGGATGGAGAGAGAACCAGTGTCAGCAGCCATGAGGACCAGGGACGTGCAGAGCCCACTAAAGGGGCAGGCGCTCAAAAAAAAAAAGGGGGCACATCTAACCGCATTTTATGACAGAATATTAACAAAGTCACATAGCTTTCAGAGTTAAATAAACAATGATAAATTACAAAATTGTGAGATATACTATCAAAGCTTAGGAAAACCTCTACATAGAACATACAACTATCCATATGTAAAATATTTTATTAGTAATTTCTTTCTGCAGGTCTACTTTGTTATAGGAAAGTATTGCAATATTCAAACCTGCGATTTAGCAAGATATGTAAATCAGAGCTACACCACCAGATATATTTTGTCTTTACAGAATTACACTATTAAAAATATAAACAAGGGCACAATGCAACTTTTTAGTGTACTGTAATCTATAAAAGAAAGAGCTGCCTGGTTTGCTACACTTGCAGTGGAGATGAAGATGGTCCATTCAGAAAAGCAGAGCTGCATCAAACTTTAATGTGGAACTGCAGAAGAAAACTAAACAAAAGCAAAAATTGAATTGTTAATGCATATCACCATGAGAAAAGCCTACTGAGACTAACTGACCACCAAAATTTAGACCTATATCTCTATTTGTGTCTTAGTGTATTTGTAAGTACCTATATACATTTTCTTCAATCTTTCCTCTTCTTTTTTTCTTGTCAGTTTCTCTTTTTTCCTCATTGTCTCATCTTCTCTGTGTTGAGTGGAGGCCAATGTCTCTTATTTATTTCGGTCTCTTGCCTTTCTTTTTTCCCCCAAACTGAATCTAAGATCCAAAATCTTCTTTTCCATCATGGTGAACTGTTTAAAAACAAACTTCCAACTTTTAAAGGGGACCACAGATGCAAAATTCACTTTTTAATGTTTTTGTACTCAACTTTGGGTATTTACTTCATAAAAAAACAGTCCTAAGGCCAAAAAAATGCACCCAGTGGTTTATTTACTATAAGTATATTTATTTATCTTAGATAGAAACGGCCCGATTGCACTTCCTGCGGTTTGTTACGTCACAAACCGCAGCCACAACCCACAGCCACAACCCATCCCAACCTTTGTCCCGCCCCCGTCACCTAGCAACCCCTGGTAATGTTCCACCCACGCGGTTCCTGAGTTCATCTCAGCCTGCACACTAGGTGGCGGTATGCACCTAACAGTTGTTTGCGATCCGCCATAAATCAAATGGAGAAGAAGAAAAATAGTTCATCTCAGCAGAATGGCTCCTAAAGTTAAATGTTGCGTTGTTGGCTGCATTACACAACATGTGTTGATACACACTCTTCCAGTCTCAGAGAGCAGAGATGCGTGGCTTAATTTTATTTTTAATAGCAATGTTCAGGCGACATTACCGTAGAAGAATTACACTTCTTATACGATGAAGGACTACTTTCGTACAACTGCCGGTTTGGTTGAGTGGTTAGCGCGCTCGAACGCCACTCGGGAGACTTGGGTTCGCATCTTGTCCATGATCTTTTTTTTTTCCCCCCTTTTTTTTTTAAACTCCTGGCGCAGATAATGGAGCACTAAGCAGATTTAAAATTGATAGTTTTCAGATGGGAACAGATGTGTGCATGTTTGTGTGAGTGTGTGTGTGTGTGTTTGTGTGTCGGGCCAGCACGCTCCTCGGAGAAACACAGATAAAAAGATAGCCCCGCTGTGAGTGTGTGTGTGTGCTTTGCTGCATCCAGCTCGCGCGCACAGGCAGAGGGTGGGAGAGTCAGAGGAGACATTACAGAGGAAGAATAAAAAATGACACGACAACTTGTACACTCTGATCTGTCGTGGTCCAGTTCAGCTCAGCTCAGCTCGGCTCTGTGTGGTAGTAACGTGAGTTGACTTCCTCGTCTGCCTTTGGAGGGCGGAGTTAATGCAAGCAGAACTTTGAAGGGCGTGCCACGAGATCTCATTATCATAAACCGGTCGTTCAAAACGAAAGTTAAAAATGGCAGAATTAAAAAGGGTATAATTGATTATCTAAGAATTATTTTGTGTATTAAATTGAATAAACAGTGTCTGGTAACCCCAAAGAAATACCATAAAAATTTTAAAAACATATCTGTGGTCTCCTTTAAGCATTTTTGCTATTTTTGTTCTCTTCTTATTTATTTATTTTTATTCATTTTATTTTATTTATTCATTTCAGATTTAAAACACAAAGACAATTTACAAACACATGAAAGAAAAAAACAAGATATAAAATGAAAGGTAGTAGAAGAAGAAAAAAATCTCATCATATCTGCCCCTTATTAAAACAACTGTGCAGCAGCAGTTTTCTGTTGGTCATGTCTCAAAAAATCTCAATGACCTCAGTGAGGTCATTGAGATTTTTTGAAATTATGTTGCTAATTATTTGCAAAACAAACTTATTTGCGCATGTCAAAAAATTTTGCTTGCTATTCTAAGTTTTGTTTGTCATTCAAAGTTTTGCTTGCGATTCTCACATGACGTCGTGGGCCTAAAATCGCAACAAAAGATTTCTGATGTGTGCAAATAAAAGTTTATGTTTTGCAAATAACTTTTTAAGTCCATGAGAGAAAAATTAGCTATTTAATTTAAAAAAAAAAGTTTTTTAAACAAAAGATTTTGCTTAAAAAAAAAAGAAGTCAATACAATTCCAAAAGTTTTGATTACAATTTTATTTTACTTAACTGAGGTTAGTTTTTTTTCATTGACTAATTGTGAAACAAATTTAACTCCATACTCTGCGAACCAGACCCTAAACTTACTTAAAGTCTGGATAGAGTTTTTTCCCTTTCATTTGTATGCTTTTATTGGACAGGAGCAACTTGATTGGTTATTACATTTATCTATTATGGTAGTTCAGGGTGAGTTATTTTTAATTCTAAATTAATATTCTTGTTGGACTTTTATTTAAGTGCTATTTTCTTTCAAGACACATTTACCTAACGCTAGAATAAATGCAATATACATTATGCAGCAAAGGAAGTTAGAAGATCGGATATATATCCATTATGGAGAGCTGATAGGTTTTGGACGGGCGATGTGCTCCCTATTGCATAAACCAGGGATGTCAAAGTCAAATACATGGGGGGGGCAAAAAAACTAATTTGCTGCAAGCCAATGGCCGGACTGGTTCAGTGTTTATTTTAAGGGGGTGTTATAAGAATTTTTTTCTTCTTCTTTTTTGCACTCTTTTCATTCAATGTTTTCTTTTTTATTAATTTGTTTTATTTTGTCTCTTTTAAATGAATGAATAAATGGATTAAATAAAATATTAAATAGCTTTACATCTGTTAAGTTCTTGGCATAAACCAACACAGACAGACATGTTCCTGCTTTTAGTATTTTACATTGTTTTATAATGTAGCTGTTTATGTTTCGTTTTTTAACAGTTTTCTTGTGATTTTTAATTAATATGCTTTTTTATGATTGTTTACTGTTGGCTGCAAGTATCAAGCTGCGAAATCCTTCATTTTCTACAGCTGATAGCTGTTGGTCATTAATTATGATGAAGTTTAGCAACTTCTCGGTGAACATTTGAGCTCCGTGGCTTCAGCGGTGTGTTTTTCTTGTTCAATCCGGGGCGGGGGCTCTGATTTTGGTCAGCCGCTCTCCGCCTGTCCCTCCTACGAGACGGTCAGACAGCGGGTCGGACTGGATGCAGCTGGACGCGGTCGGTCTCCCTGTTTCGGTTCAGCGAGAGTGGCGTCCCGCTGAAGCCCCGGAGCTCGAATGTCCAACATAAAACCAACTTGACCGCAGTTTAATGTGGCGCTATGGCTCTGCAGACATTGCACATTGCTGTCTTGTGGTGTTTAGTGTAAAATACTTCCACACAGCGGACATGTTACGATGAAAAGTTGGCTAGTTGTTAGCTAAAGTGCTACTCACTCAGTCCACACGCTGTAGCTGGCTGCAAACTGAAAGGGATTTGCTGAATAGTAGTAGTAGGGGTGGGGCCATGCCCCCCGAACGGCAATGCCCCCAAGGGGGCCAGCTCCCCCACTGACCCTAATGTGAATGTGAGGCAGGTCTTATTACTCTGGGTTCATGAGACACGACTCCGGATCGGATTGGCCCCACCCCTACTACTACTGTTGCATTGTGGGGAATGTAGTGTTGGTACGTGACCGGAGGGCTTATTATGTTGTTTTTCTTGCAAAATACAAAAAAAATAATAATAAATAAAATAAATAATTTTAGTACATTATTATGTGTCAGAGGAGGGCTTAGGAATAGGAAAAAGAAAAAAAAAATTGGACCAAAAGGACACTTGGGGGCAAGGAGCAAAAGGGGCAGGTGCTCAAGCCCCCATAGCCCCCCCTTGCACGCCCCTGATGAGGACATCATTGGTAACTCTCAGCAATGCAGTCTCAGTACTATGAATCCAGACTGGAACTTCTCATACAGAGAGTGTTGCTGTAGGTGGTCCTGCAGCTGAGCAGCAACTGCTTTTTCCAGCACTTTAGACAGAAATGGGAGGTGGGAAATTGGGCGGTAATTAGAAAAAATTTCGGGATCCAAATTAGATTTTTTTCAGAAGAGGCCTAATGATGGCAGTTTTTAGAGGCAGTGGAACATGACCAGATTGTAGAGACTTATTTATTATTTGTGTGATTAATGGGCTAATTGCAGAGTGATTGGATTTTATGAGAGACGAGGGGAAAGGATCCAGGGCGCAGGATGAAGGCTTCATTTTCTTGATGATGGACTCCACCTCACTCTGAACAACTTCATCAAAGCTGCTCAGGGACCCAGAATGCAGACGGGTAGATGGCAAACGAAGATCAGGGAGGTTGTGGAGCTGAGATCTGATAGTGTCAACTTTGTTTTGAAATGATGAAAGGAACAGGTTGCATTTTTGAACAGAGTCCTCAGGGGTTGGTTTAATGGGATTAAGCAGATGAGTTATTGTGGAGAAGAGCTGTTAAGCGTTTCCAGGGCAGGTGTTGATGATGTTGGAATAATATTTGGAGCGTACTTCTTTAAGAGAATAGGCGTACGCTTTCTGATGTTCTTAGTTATGAAGTTATGATGTTTGGACCGAGTTGCTGTCCCTTTCCCAGCACAGACCTTGGCTCACTGTCTTTTTATCTCAGGGACTGTGTCACCAATCTGGGGGTGAAGTTTGAGTCTGATTTTAAATTTGAAAAACAGATCAGCAGTGTTGTTCAGAAAAGTTTTTATCAACTTCGCCAAATAGCAAAAATGCAACCAATCCTAGCAAGACCTGACGTGGAGAAATTAATCCATGCTTTTATCACAGCTCATCTTGACTACTGTAATGCACTGTATGTAGGCATCAGCCAGACCTCTCTCGCCTGTCGGCAGCTTGTGCAGAACTCTGCTGCTCGCCTGTTAACTCAGGCCCGTAGGCATGAGCATATCACTCCCATTCTGGCATCCCTTCACTGGCTCCCTGTGCACTACATAATTCATTTTAAGCTTTTGCTGTTTGTTTTTAAATGCTTGAACAACATTGCCCCACCATATCTGTCTGAGCTGCTTCAGCCTTACTGCTCTCCCTGATTTCTAAGATCAGCTGATCAGTTGCTGCTGACAGTCCCCAAAACTAGGTTCAAGCTCAGAGGTGACAGAGCTTTTGCTGTTGTTGCTCCCAGGCTGTGGAACAACTTACCATTGTGTGTCAGACAGGCCTCCTCTCTTCCTGTTTTGAAATCTCTTTTAAAAAAGCACTTGTATTCCTTGGCTTTTAACACGCGATCCTATCTTTTATGGTATTTTAACACAACTGCAGTAAAACTGGTATGTGTACATTTTTTGTATGCTTTGTATCTTTTTATTGTTTTAATTAACTTGCCTTTTGTCTTACTGTACAGCACTTTGGTTACCTCTGTGGTTTTTAAAATGTGCTATAGAAATAAAGTTGATTGATTGATTGATTGATGGATGGTGTCTTTAAACTAGACAAAGTAGAATAGTATCTGCATGTATATGTTAGAGAAAAGAGTGCATGGCCATCTTAACACTCAAAAGAAGCAAGAGACATCTATTTTTTGAAGGAATACAAATCTCTTCCTGTGGACATGTCTGATTGGAGCCACAGTAAATAACGGTTGACTTTTTGGTTTTAACTGAGTGAAAGCCTTCATCTGTCACAGTGAGGCCCAGAACTAAATGTGATAACCTCCAATATCCAATTCCCTTAGGCCAGAGCTTTACTGAAGTTTGTGTGTTTGTGTGTGTCTTTCCTTAAAACTGGCACCTGTGTGTTAAAATCTGGGGCTGAGAAGCAACAACCAGGGAGCAGAAATTAATGACCTTTCTCTGTGAAAGAAGTGGGAGAGGAAAGGCATTCATCAGACCGTAGAGGTGAATCAAGTAGAATTACAGCTGTGGATCCAAAGCTTTTGGTTTCCTGGGGCAGGGGCCTTCTACTTTTCACTCACAATGTTGGTCATACACAGAATATATTTCTGTCAGGGTGGGCAGTAGTTTGTTTTGTGTCTGCTAAATGGATAACTACATGTTATTCTAATGTTTTGGCACTTTTCAACCATATTTTCAGTACGTTTTCCTGACATAAAAAAGGCATCTGCTTCTCACTAATAGAACTGAAACAGTGGGAGATGCAAGTTTGTTTTTCCCTCCACTACAGTACATGATAAATAAATATATCCATCCATTATCTTTACCCGTTTCTTACATTTTTTTGGGTCACAGAGGTCGCCGGTGCCCATATCCAGCAATCACAAGCTGTTTTCGCACTGCACGGCCCTCCCCAGCCTAGCTCGTCCCTGGTTGGCCCAGAGCCCGGCCTGGCCCGCCCCCGCTCATTACGCATTGTGTGGAGAGCCGCCTTGAAGTGGGTGGGGCGTTCTCTTGAAGTGGGTGGGAAGTTCTCTTGAAGTGGGTGGGAAGTTCTTGTGTGCGCGCTTGGTGTGTTTTAAGAGAGGAGACGCCGCAAAAAAATATTTGTTAGCTGAATATATATATTAGTGTTTCTGAGTTTAATTTTTGTTAATAACTGATTACAAATCAGCTTATCCGTGCATGCGTGGGTTTTCTCCGGGTGCTCCGGTTTCCTCCCACAGTCCAAAAACATGCATGTTAGACTGATTGGTAACTCTAAATTGACCCTGGGTGTGAACTAATATTCTCTAACTCTTGCGCGTAGCCAGGATTTTAAAATATAACTAATATTCTCTAACTCCTGCGCGTGGCCAGGATGTTACGAGGGGCGATTCCTTTATAGGAAAAGTGGACTCCTGAAAAAAGTAATATGCCTCGGTGGCTTAGTGGTTAGAACGTTGGCTTTCCGCTCTAAATTTTATCTTGACTCGAGTTCGAATCTCACTCGGGACAACTTATTTTACGTTTGTCTTTTATTGGAGAAAATAAAAAGAAGGAGTTTGTGTGGTAACCACAGGCATAACACAAACTCCTTTTTTTTATCCAATAAAAGACAAACGTAAAATAAGTTGTCCCGAGTGAGATTCGAACTCGAGTCAAGATAAAATTTAGAGCGGAAAGCCGACGCTCTAACCACTAAGCCACCGAGGCGTATTACTTTTTTTAGGAGTCCACTTTTCCTATAAAGGAATTGCCCCTCGTAACATCCTGGCCACGCGCAGGAGTTAGAGAATATGTTATATTTTAAAATCCTGGCTATGCGCAAGAATTAGAGAATATTAGTTACATTTTAATGAAATCCAGCTCGCGCTGAAAGGTGGAAATGCTCTGTATGGGTGCGCGCTTCGTGTTATTTACGTTCTAACATAAGCTGATTTGTAATCTGTTATCAACAAAAATTAAACTCAGAAAAACTAATTCAGCTAACATTTTTTTAGGGGTTTCTGTAGTTAAATTTTAATGAAATTCAGCTCGCACTGAGGTTGTTGTTAGAACGAGTCCCGCCCCTGCTGCAAACAACAAATCAAAGGACGAGCAGTACATGACGTCAAACTGGGCCCGGGAGCTCGGCCCGATCAGAACCACAGTCGGGTGGGTTCCAAAACGAGGGTGGACCCCGGGTGGAAAAGGCAAATGCGAACATGACGAACCCGGGTTAGAAGGTGGGGCGGGACGGATTGTTGAGGGCTGTGCAGTGCGAAAACGGCTACAGTGCGAGGGACGGGGTACACCCTGGATGGGTCGCAAGTCCATCACAGGGCCACATAGACACAAATGAGACAAACAACCATACACTCTCTCACTCACACCTATGGACAATTTAGAGTTACCAATCAGCCTAACATGCATGTTTTTGGTCTGTGGGAGGAAACCGGAGTACCCGGAGGAAACCCACGCATGCACGGGGAGAACATGCAAACTCCACTCAGAAAGTCAGAGTCAGAGTCAGAGTCAGAGAGTCTTTATTGTCATTTGCACCGCATGTAGTACATGTGATGAAAACGAAATTATGTACACGGGGTCCCAGTTACATCCAACAACAACTACAAGAGAAACAACAAATGCAAGAGAAAAACAGTAATAACATTCTAGGATTAACTAAGAGAAGCATCAGCTAGTAATACTCTAAGCCCTAATGTAGTAGAAAAACATCGTTATAAACAGCAGCACGAACATGAGTCATTATGAGCAGATGGTCACAGGTGAAACGCAGCAACAAGAAACAGATCAGCATCAACATGATGTGATATTTTGCAGTGTTTATTCTTGTTATTTATTTATTCATGAGTCTGACAGCCTCAGGGTAGAAGCTGTTCCTCAGTCTAGTGGTTCTACATTTGATGCTCCTCAACCTCCGTCCTGAGGGGAGTGGGGCAAAGAGCGAGTGTGCTGGGTGAGTGAGATCCTTCATGATGCAGGTGGCTCTTTTCCTGCACCTGGAGGTGTAAACGTCCGCGATGGTGGGGAGTCTGACTCCAACAGACTTCTGTGCAGCCTTCACCACTCTCTGTAGAGCTTTCCTCTCTTCAACTGTGCAGCCTCCATGCCACACATTGATGCTGGAGCACAGGACGCTCTCCACTGCACACCTGTAGAACGAGGTGAGAACTGGGCTGCTCAGACCAGCACGTCTCAGCCGTCTGAGGAAGTAGAGTCTCTGATGACCTTTCTTGATCAGGCTGGTGGTGTTGTTGCTCCAGCTGAGGTTATCATTCAAGTGTACACCCAAGTATTTGTAGCTGGAGACCACTTCCACTGCAGACCCACCCATTTTCAGTGGGGCGTGGGTGTGTTTGTTCCTCCTGAAGTCCACAATCATCTCCTTTGTCTTCTTCACATTCATGTGAAGGTTATTCTCTTTGCACCAGCTCTCCAGGTGCTCCACCTCCTGTCTGTAGCTGGACTCATCATTGTTTGTGATGCAGCCCACCACAGCTGTATCATCTGCAAACTTAACAATATGACAGCCTGGAAGTGTGGCTGTACAATCATATGTGAGCAGAGTGAACAGAAGGGGGCTCAGCACACATCCTTGGGGAGAGCCAGTGCTGAGGGTTATGGTGGAGGAGGAGAAGTTGTGGATCTTCACGGACTGTGGTCTGTTTGTTAAGAAGTCTAGTATCCAGTTACAAATAGAGGGGCTTAGTCCAAGTGTAGATAGTTTGTCTATCAGAGTTTGGGGGATCATGGTGTTGAAGGCAGATGTGAAGTCCACAAAGAGCAGGCGCACGTATGAGTCCTTCTGATCCAGGTGGGTGAGAGCAGTGTGGACCACGGAAGAAATGGCGTCCTCTGTTGATCGGTTCTCACGGTATGCGTATTGATGAGGGTCCACGTTGGTGTTCACGGTTTTCTTTATGTGGGACATGACCAGTTTCTCAAAACATTTAGCGACCACCGGGGTGAGAGCCACCGGTCTATAGTCATTCAGACCAGTCACTGTGGAGCTCTTTGGAACTGGGATGATGGTGGCAGTCTTCAGGCAGGTGGGAACTGACTCCAGTGAAAGTGAGGTGGTGAAGATGTCAGCCAGCACCTCACAGAGCTGGTCTGCACATTCCTTCAGAACTTTCCCTGGGATGTTGTCTGGTCCAGTTGCTTTATGGGGATTAATCTTTCTGAGACTGCCTCTCACTTCTGCTGCGGTCACTCTGAGATGCTCTTCATCTGGTGATGAGGTGAGTCTGGTGCTAGCTGGTCTATTTGGATCATCAAAACGTGCATAAAACTTGTTGAGGGCATCAGGCAGAGATGGGTCCCTGGGGCATTGTTTATTCTTGCCTTTGTAATCTGTTATGCATTTAATACCTTTCCACATGCTCCGTGGGTCTTGTGAGGTGAACTGTCCCTCTATTCTCTGTGCATAAGTGGCTTTGGCTTTCTTAATGCCATCCCTCAGTTCTTTTTTCCTCATTCTCAGCTCCTCTTTATCTCCTGACTTGAATGCAGTATCCCTGGCTGCCAGCAGGGTGCGCACCTCTTTAGTTAACCACGGTTTTTGATTTGGGTAATATTTGACATGTTTTTTTATGGATACATTTTCAGAGCATGTACTTATGTAGCCCAGGACTGAGGAAGCATACAGCTCCAGATCAACTGAGCTTCCATCAGTGGCTGCTTCTCTGAAAACAGACCAGTTTGTCCTCTCAAAGCAGTCTCGTAGCATGGGGGAACTATCTTGACGCCACAGCTTGATCACTCTTTGTTCCGGTTTTGCCCGTCTCAGCGGGGGTAGTTCTCTTGGAGCCAGAATCAAAGAGCAGTGGTCGGAAGCTCCCAGCGCTGCACGTGTCTTCGCCGTGTACGCCCCCTTTACATTCGTGAAGACTTGGTCTAATGTCTTATCACCTCTCGTTGCTGTGAAGACGTGCTTATGGAAGGCAGGGAGGGAGCCTTGAAGATTTACGTGATTGACGTCTCCACAAACAATGAAAAACCCCTCAGGATATTTACACTGAAGCGAGGTGAGTAGCTCATGAATTTCTCTCTGGGCATCATTAGCATTAGCATCGGGTGCTATGTAGATAGCTGTTATTATTATCACAGCATGGTCGCGAGGAAGATAATGCGGCCGACATCTTACCGTGATCAGCTCCACAGCAGCTGAGCAAAGCTTTTTGATCACGGCACAGTTCGTGCACCAGTCTTTGTTCACGTAGATACAAACACCACCACCTCTTGTCTTCCCCGTGTTCTCGGTGCTCCGGTCTGTTCTGAAAAATAGCTTATCGTCCAGCTCATAAACAGAGTCAGGAGTGTTCTCATTTATCCACGTTTCCGTGAGACAAAGGACCGAGCACCTTCCCATCTCCTCCGACGTGGTTACTCTCAAACGAAGCTCATCCATCTTGTTGTCCAACGAGCGCACGTTAGCCAGGAAAAGAGCCGGTAGCGGGGGTCTCCCGGTTTTAGCATCTGTCCGCAGTCTCGTCATAACTCCTGCTCGGCAACCTCTCTTTTTTTCTCGAGAGCATCGCTTTCTCCTCTTTCCCCTGGAGCGCGTCTGCTTCCAGAAAGATGATCGTAGCAGTTCCAATCTCCCGAGCTCTGATTTGAGCTCGTTGCTGATTTCAGCCGTGCCTTGTGGTAATTCCGCTCCAATTCTTAACAGCTCAGTTCGGCTGTAATTCACCCGCAAAAAACGCGCAGAGTCAGGTACAAAAACATTATTACAATTACTAAGAACTAAGGATGAACCGGGAGCTCGTGAAGCTGCGGCTGCTCTGAGCGCGGCCATCTTGCATCTTGCAGAAAGGCCCCCGGACCGGGATTTGAACCGGCAACTTTCTCGCTGAGAGGCAGCAGCTCTACCAGTTGTGCCACCGTGTTGCCAGTGATGAATAAATAAATATGATAAATAAATTAATGTGGAAATAGTTTTTACGTTTTTGCTTAATGATTACATAAACTAAATGGTTTATTTAGAGCATTCAATTTCCCAGTTCTTGACAAAACAGGTTGGCTTTATATTTTTTAAATGAAGGCTCACCGCAAATTCAACATGGCAGACTCACCCAAGCTGCAGCTCATCGCTCATCAACTGTCCATCCGGATATAAGGCCGTCCCTCCTCAGCTCTTCCTGTTTGCTAGCCTAGCTGCATAAACATCCGTCTCGTGATCATTAATCGCTCTCCAAACGATCTCATCATGTCCGATCTTGACTTCGGCGTTTCTATGAACTCTCCGGTCCTCCACGTGGCCGCTGCTGGTCCTTCATCCCCCGCCCCCTCCCGACGGAGCTCCCGGCTCTCACCCTGTTCATTGCTCCCCGTCATCCTTCCTCCAGTCCAGGGGCATCCACCCAGCAGCCGGCCTCGCCCCCAATCAGCTAGCATCTCTCGCCGCTCTACTACCCTCCGGCGGATCTTCGCCTCCCTCCTCGCATCCGCCCGTAAGAGGTCCAAGAAGCGATCCCCGCCGCCAGCTAAGCGCCGTAGAGGCGGCCCTCGCTCCTCTGGCGCTCCCGTGCTGGATCCGGGGCCTTTCCCCTCCACAAGCCGCCTCGATGATTCCGCTCCGGCTGCTCCCCTTCATGTCTCGGCCATCGGACCCCTACCTTCCCCGCTTCCCGACCGGTCTTCGGCTCGGCCTCCCCCGGACAGTCAACAGCTATCAACGGCTCTCATCACCTCGTTGGACATCCTCAACCAATCTATTTCTGCTCTCTCCGCCCACTTTCAGGCAGACCCTACGGCCAGCCTCTACGTACACGCTCAGGCCTCCACTTCCGCATTGTCGGATCAGCCAGCCCCCCAGGTGGTCCCATGACGTACTCCTTCGCCGAAGCCCGCCCTGGCCCACCATAGGGTAAGATGTTTTAGTTCTTTGTCTTCAGACGATCTGCTTTGTCTCAGCATGCTTTCCTCTCATCCTCATCTTATTAGAAAGTCAAATGAAAAGCGAAGCTCCTTAGAACTCCTGCTGTTGTCAGGTCTGCTTCTCTTTAACATTTTCACCTTGTCTACATCGCCATCTAGTGTATGTGCAGTAGAAACTCAATTAAATCATGTTAACTCTGTCCAGCAGATGGCGGAGTTACTCCACCAAAGTTTCCTCCATGTCTTCTGAACTCGTTTTAAATAAACCTTCTCAGAACGAGAGCCACTTTAACTCAAATTAGTAAACACCACAATTGGAGCCATACAGAGAAAAGTAGTATATTAAATAAAAGTGTCTTAACTTATTACCACTTTAAAAACATTTTGAAATCCGCCCTAGAGTCCTGATCTTAGTCGTTTGAAAAAAAAAAAAAAGAACGTTCTGACATTGTCATTTGTAGTGAGGTGACAAAGCTGTGTGTGTGGTTTGTGTGCATCATGTATGTTTGGCGTCTTGATAATGATGCTGAGGTAAAGTGACGTATGCAATAAAGCTAGTAAAAAGAACACTTATATCAGCAGTGGTGTGGATACTGAAAGTAACGCAATTGTAAATGTTAACCTTTTTTTTTTTTACTATAGACAGTAACGTAATAATTTTAATTATTTTATATTCGTGCTCTCCTTCTTTAGGCCAGCCGTACGTGCCAGTGCATGCGCACGTCTCTCCGAGGCTTCGCTCCAAGATCTTGCAGGGGCAGCATATTAATTTAGTTTCCCTGTTACTTCCCTCTCCTGTGGTTGATCGCCAAGTGGCCTCCTCATCTGACTTCACCTCAGTTTTCCGCGCTGCTGATCCCCGCTTGTCTAGGAATTTGTCCATCTGCGAGTTTCTGGCGACCTTAGGCGTTTCTAGAGACGTTCTTTGCTCTGTCTACCCCGAGAGTAGGGTCAAGCTGGATGCCTATCTCACCCTGATTGCCGATCTTAGTCTAAAATATGGCCAGTCTCTCTTTTATCATTACCATAAAGCGTTCTCCTCCAAAGCCGCTTCTGTCCTGTCCCAGTCGGGAGTCCGCCTGGACTGGTCCGTCCTGGATACCGAGCTTTTAGTTATGTTGACCCACGCTGCTCCGTGCCATTCGTGTTCCACCGTTGGTCACCGTAGTACATTCTGACCCTCCGTTCCATTTAGCCGGTCCCCTCTGCTCCTCCCTCTGGCCCACCGTACTATTGGCAGCCTTCCCACAGATCGCTACGGCCAGAGGGTGGAGCTATTCAATGACATACCCATATGTAATAACTTCAACCGGAACATTTGTTCCTTCCCTAATTGCTCTTTCCTTCACGTGTGTAGCTTATGCAAGGACGCGCACCTGAGGTCCGTCTGCCCTCGCCGGGCAGTCCCCATCAAGGCCATGCGCGGGTCCAAACGCTGATCTCTCATTCTTCGTCCACCCACGTTATAGTTTCTTAGCCAGCCTCGTTGCTTCAGACTCACTTTGTCTTATCTTTTGTAGATTTCCTCCTTAATTTAAAATAAAAAACAATGAATAAAAAAAAGTTACCTCCTCGCGGGTGCTTTCTCGTTCCAAATCCCAGGTCTTCCGTCACCTCTGCCCGTCAGTTGACTCCTCTCCATCCCAATGCCCATACCTACAGGATCTCACCTTACGGTTGCATCCCGTCGCTTTTCTCGCTCCTATAATAATAATAATGATAATAATAATAATGAATTTAATTTATAATGCACTTTTCATTAATGAAAATCTCAAAGTGCTACAAAGTGCAACAAAAATCAAAGATCAAATAAAAACAAGTGATAAAATCAAGTAAATCAATGATAGTATCAACTAAGATTAAAGATAAAATCATGTGGAGGCAAAGTAGGCTCGCTTAAAAAGAAAGGTCTTTAAGCCTTCTTTAAAGTCAACCAGTGACTGTGGAGCTCTCAGGCAGTCAGGGAGGGAGTTCCACAGGCAGGGGGCAGCCACACTGAATGCCCGGTCTCCCATGGTCCTTAATTTGGTTTGTGGAATGTGAAGGAGATTACTGTTCTGTGATCGAAGAGACCGGGTGGATGAATATGGAGCAAGAATGTCCTTTAGATAATCTGGTGAAGTTCCGTGTAAGCATTGGTGTGTAATGAGAGCAGTTTTGTACTGAATTCTGTAGGTGACAGGAAGCCAATGGAGGTTATGGAGAATGGGTGTAATATGTTCAAATTTACGAGCTCTCAATAAAATCCTTGCTGCACTGTTTTGAATATATTGAAGCTTCTGAAGGTTTTTGCCAGGGATTCCAATAAACAGGGAGTTGCAGTAGTCGAGCCTGGAGGAGACAAAAGCATGGACGAGTTTCTCAGCATCAGAAAAAGTTAGAGATGGGCGAAGTTTGGAGATGTTTCGAAGATGGAAGAAGCAGGTTTTAAACAGATGCTTAATGTGATTTTCAAATGTAAGATGAGAGTCCATTTTTATTCCAAGATTTGTAACAGAGGTGGAGAGGGGGATGTCTTGTCCAGAAAAGGAAATTGTTGTTATAGTTGATGTTTGTACCTGGTGAGGGGTGCCAATCAGTATGGCCTCAGTCTTGGAGCAGTTTAATTGAAGAAAGTTCTGATTCATCCATGCCCTTATTTCCTCCAGGCAGGTAGAGAGGGCAGTGAGTGAAGATGGAGATGACAATGGGGATGATGATGATGCTCCAGTCCTGATGTAAAGCTGTGTATCGTCGGCATAACAGTGAAAAGAAATGTTGAACTGATTAATAATTTGACCCAAAGGTAGCATGTAGAGGGAAAACAGCAGGGGACCCAGAACTGACCCCTGAGGGACACCACAGGAGACACCGACTGTCTGGGACGTGGCATTGTCAAGACTAACATATTATAATGATAATAATAATTAATTCAATTTATAACGCACTTTTCATTACTGAAAATCTCAAAGTGCTACACATATATATTGAATGCTACGCTACACACATTCATAAACCGGTGGCGGCAGACTACCATGCAAGGTGCTTTCCAGTCCTACCGGGAGCAACTCGGGGTTAAGTGTCTTGCCCAAGGACATAACGACACATGGTGCGGGTCCCGGGAGTCGAACCGCCAACTTTCCGATTGGGAGACGACTGCCCTTACCACTACGCCACGGCCGCCCATATTCCAACCTATTGGAGAGGAAATATTTGAACCAGTCCAGGACAGTGTCACAGAGACCGACCTCCACATGAAGACGGTGGATACCATGATCCATAGTGTCGAAAACTGCAGTGAGGTCAAGGAGGACAAGGATGGAGGGAAAGCCAGTGTCAGCAGCCATGAGGACATCATTGGTAACTCTCAGCAATGCAGTCTTAGTACTGTGAGCTACTCAGAAGCCAGACTGAAACTTCTCATACAGGGAGTGTTGTTGTAGGTGGACCTGCAGCTGAGCAGCAACGGCTTTTCCCAGCATTTTAGACAGAAATGGGAGGTGGGAAATTGGGCGGTAATTAGAAAGAATATCAGGATCCAAATTAGATTTTTTCAGAAGAGGCTTAATGATGGCAGTTTTTAGAGGCAGTGGAACATGACCAGATTGTAGAGACTTATTTATTATTTGTGTGATTAATGGGCTTATTGCAGAATGATTGGATTTTATGAGAGACGAGGGGAAGGGATCCAGGGCGCAGGATGAAGGCTTCATTTTCTTGATGATGGCCTCCACCTCACTCTAAACAACTTCATCAAAGCTGTTCAGGGACCCAGAATGCAGACGGGTAGATGGCAAACAAAGATCAGGGAGGCTGTGGAGCTGAGATCTGATAGAGTCAACTTTGTTTTTAAAGAATGAAAGGAACAGGTTGCATTTTTGAACAGAGTCCTCATGAGTTTGTTTAATGGGATTAAGCAGATGAGATATTGTGGAGAAGAGCTGTTTAGAGTTTCCAGGGCAGTTGTTGATGATGTTGGAATAATATTTGGAGCGTGCTTCTTTAAGAGAATAGGCGTAGGCTTTCTGATGTTCTTTGTATGCCTGCTTATGTACAGAGAGACCAGATGATTTTACACGTCTCTCAATAGCACGGCCAGTTGCCTTCATCCTGCGCAGCTCACCAGTGTACCAGGGGGCTGAACGGGAGAAAGACACCAGTCTTGTTTTCAAGGGAGCATGTAGGTCCAGAAGCTCCTGGAGAGATTGGTTGTAGTAATCCACAGAGTCATTTGCAGATAAATGATTGACAGCGGTCAGGGAGTGAAGATCAGCGGCCAGAACATCAGGTGAAATGTTTTTAAAGTCACAGAACTGGATAGGTCGTTTTGGGTTTCCTACAATCAGCCTGTTTCTGTATTCGATCAGTCTAGCTCCTTCCATCCAGCGATCCCAGTCATTCGCTTGGTGCTCGTTTGCTAAATTCTGTGCGGCTATTAAGTCACCCCTCTTCCCAGTTTGCATATCCATTGCATTAGCTTTCATCACATTCTACTTTTATCAGCGCCGTTGCTAGCTCCATTATGTTAATTCCCTCCTAACTGGCTTTAACTTCCATGCAAAACTGTATCTACTGGGTCTACTCCCGAGTCTGTTCTCAAACCATGCTATTAAGCTTCCCCTGAAGGGCATAGCAAAACACTCTCCTCCCCAGCCCACTCCTCCTTCATCTGCCCAGACCTGCAATCCGTGCTTGCTTCTCAGCGCTCGTTCAGTTTCTAGGTAAGCTCTCGCATCACTTACTGGTGGTGGAGTCCTTCAGCTATTAACTGTTGCCTCCCCCTTTTCTCTCTGTCAGCCCGCATCACTTACTGGTGGTGGAGTCCTTCAGCTATTAACTGTTGCCTCCCCCTTTTCTCTCTGTCAGCCCTAGCGGGCTCACTTTCTCTCTGGCAGCCCAAGCTAGCTCACTATCTCTCTGGCAGCCCAAGCGGGCCTTCTATCTCTCTGGCAGCCCAAGCTGGCTCACTATCTCTCTAGCAGCCCGTCCTGGCTCACTCTCTCTTTCTCTCTCTCTCGTCTGCAGCCCATGCAGGCTCACTCTGCGGTAGCCTATGCGGGACCATTCCCCGGCTCACTCCTTGGCAGCCCATGCGAGGCTCACCCCCCATCAGCCCATGCGGGCTCCCTCTCTGGCAGCCTATGATGACTCGGCTCACTCTCTCTTTCTCTCTCTTTTGTAGCCCATGCAGGCTAACTCCACGGCAGCCCATGTGGGACCATTCCCTGGCTCACTCCTCTGCAGCCCATATGAGGCTTACTCCCCAGCAGCCCATGCTGGCTCTCTCTCTGGCAGCCTATGATGACTCGGCTCACTCACTCTTTCTCTCTCTTTTGCAGCCCATGCAAGCTCACTCCGCGGCAGCCTATGTGGGACCATTCCCTGGTTCACTCCTCTGAAGCCCATGAGAGGCTCACTCTCCAGAAGCCCATGCAAGCTCTCTCTCTAGCAGTCTATGATGACTTGGCTCACACTCTCTTTCTCTCTCTTTTGCAACCCATGCAGGCTCACTCCGCGGCAGCCTATTTGGGACCATTTCCTGGCTCACTCCTCTGCAGCCCATGCAAGATTAACTCTCCAGCAGCCCATGTGGGCTCTCTCCCCGGCAGCCCACGCAGGCTTACTCTCTGGCAACCTATGATGACTTGGCTCACTCTCCCTTTCTCTCTCCTCCGGCAGACCATACGGGCTCTCCCTTGGCAGGCTCACTACCCCTTCTCTCCCTCTCCTCTGGTAGCCCATGCAGGCTCACACTTTGCGGGGCTCACTCCCCCCCTCTCTCTTTCGGGAACCCTTCTCACGAGCCCTCCTTTCACCTTTCAGCCAGACCCTCGCCAGCTCAGCCCCGGCTCCTTTTTTGGGGGAAGATATCCATAATTTATCTCCTTATGCCGGACATTCAAGCTCACAATGGTCCAGCATGCATACCCTTCGTCGGGGCCCGAGCGCCAAAGAACCCTTGTCAATAAAACCTTTTAATTATACTTTTCTCTCTCCGTGTGACTCTCTCCAAGTTGAAATGAAGGCTTGCCACAAATTCAACATGGCAGACTCATCCAAGCAGCATTTCATCACTCATCAACCGTCCATCTGGATATAAGGCCGTCCCTCCTTAGCTCTTCCTGTTTGCTAGCCTAGCTGCATCCCACCACCTCCCCATCTCCACCTGGGGTCTCAAGATCCTCAGGTCTCCCCTTTCTTCATCCCGACTCTGCCACCAGGTTCGGGTCCCCGGGGGGTGGGGGGTGGGGTGTATCTATAATCTATCTCCCTATGCCGGACATTCAAGCTCACAGCTGTCTGGCATGCATGCCCTCCGCCAGGGCCCGAGCGCCAAATAACCCTTGTCAATAAAACCTTTTAATTGTACTCTTCTCTCTTCATGTGAGTCTCTTCAGGTTGAATTGATTTTTCCATTAATTTAGTAATTTTCCCAAGTAACCTTAATTTTTGTCATCAGAATCAATTTGCTGGTGAAGATTCTCAGTCATCCAGGACTTGATAAATTAAAAAAACGTTCAATACAAAACAACAGGACTTTATTTGTAACAAAAAATGTTTCGCTCCTCATCCGAGGAGCTTTCTCAATTCAAAGAGCACACACTCCCCCCACACTCTCTGCTCTTTGAATTGACATAGCGCGTCACTCACATAAGTGCCGCCACCTCCATTCAACGCGTGCAGGATCGCCTCAGCGCTGACACGTGCCTGCAACTTGGGCGTAGCAAAAGGAAGTGTGTCATACAACATGATCATGGGACCCCGTTGAAACAACGTACATCCCACAGAAACGGCAACACTCTCTCTCAGTGCATGTTTACTACCACGGGCTCTGCGGACCCGCATTCTGAGCACAGCGCAGGGGCGTTCATACAGCCCTTTTGAACCCGGCCTTCCTTGGGTTACACCATATCGGGGAACGGCGGCAGAGGCCCTGAAATGGTTAGTATCCATGATGTCCACAGCACGACAGGAACACGCACACCTACTTTCCAAACGTCATACAGAGTGGCAGTAAATCTGTTAATTGGACAAATGGATGAACAAATTAATAAACAAGGGCTATACGCTACAGTTTGCAGGTCACCTCCTTCCTTTCAGAGGGATTTTGAAGACAGTTCTGTCATGCCCAGCGTAAAGCTCCTCCCTCCTGTCAGAAATTCAGGAGCTCTTGACAAAAGATGTAATCTCCAGAGTCCCAGATGAGGAAGAAAACACAGGGTTTTATTCCCGTTACTTTTTGGTGCCCAAGAAGAAAGGAGGAATGAGGCCCATTCTGGATTTGTCCACATTCAAACAAATCAATCGTGGAGAGACAATGTCACATGCTGACAATCAAACAGCTGCTGAAAAATATCCACCAGAATGATTGGTTCACCTCCCCGGATCTGCGGGACGCTTAGTGGCATGTCCCAATCCCGTCGAAACACAGGAAGTTTCTGCGCTTCTCCTTCCAGGGAGTCCAATGCCTTTCGGCTATTCCCTGGCTCTCAGAATGTTCTCAAAGTGCGTGGAGATGGCCATACAGCCGTTACGCAAGGCAGGGATCAGGATTTTATTTTATTTGGACAATCTGCTTCTGTTAAGCCGGTCCAAAGAGGAAGCTGCCATTCAGACCAGAGTTTTAACAGAGCATCTGTTAAACCTGGGGTTTTCTATGAACTGGGACAAAAGCTCTGTTCTTCCCTCCCAGATCATTGTTTACCTGGGAGTGGAGCTGAACTTGTGCACAATGAGGGCTTGTTTGTCACAGCAGAGAGCCCAAGATATGACAGCTCAGCTCAGCCGGGTCAGACCCGTAAGTGTAGTGATAGCCTTGACCGTCATGCGCCTTTTGGGCATGATGGCAGTTGCCCACGTTGTCGTGAGGTAAGGCTTACTCCATATGAGACTGACCCAGAGATGGTTTGCCTGCCTGCACATAGATCCTATGCTTCAGAAGTGGCGAATGATCTCGGTTCCCTTCTCCGTGGGAACCAACCTACGTCACTGGGGAAACCCCCGCGTTTTGTCGGAGGGCGTTCCTATCAGCAAACCCATGTCACACATCTCTGTGTTCACAGATGCTTCTCTGACAGGTTGGGGGGGCACTTGCTTGTCTCAGACTGTGGGCGTAAGTTGGCTAGAGCACACACATTATCACATAAATGTGTTAGAACTACTCATAGTTTTGAAAGTTTTGTAGCATTTTGCACCGTTGTTGCAAAATCAACATGTACTTATACGCACCAACAACAAGGTGGCAACATCGTACATCAACCATCAAAGCGGTGTCCGCTCAGTTCAGCTGTTGCGTACGGCGAAGCAGCTCCTGCTCTGGGCTCACTGACACCTGCTCTCGTTGAGAGCGGTGTACATTCCCGGTGTCCTGAACAGAGGAGCAGACATAATGTTGAGGGGTGGTCCCCGTCACGGGGACTGGGCCCTTCACCTAGATCTGGTCTCCCAGATCTGGACCAAATTTGGCCAGGCGACGGTAATAATAATAATAATAATTAATTCAATTTATAACACACTTTTCATTACTGAAAATCTCAAAGTGCTACACATATATTGAATGCTACACACATTCATAAACCGGTGGCGGCAGACTACCATGCAAGGTGCTTTCCAGTCCTACCGGGAGCAACTCAGGGTTAAGTGTCTTGCCCAAGGACACAACGACACATGGTGCGGGTCCCGGGAGTCGAACCGCCAACTTTCCGATCGGGAGACGACTGCCATTACCACTACACCACGGCCGCCCTGTAGATCTGTTCGCGTCATGATAAAACGTACAGTGTCCGCTGTGGTTTTCACTGAGCCCATGAGACAACCCTCCCCTGGGAGTGGACACTTTTGCATATAGCCCATGGCCAAAGAGGCTCTTATAAGCATTCCCTCTGGTTCCGCTCATTCCACACTTTCTGGATCGAGTCCAGGAGGAAGGACTGTCAGTCATCCTCATAGCGCCAGAGCGGAAAAACGCCCCATGGTTTCCAGTCCTGCAGCAGCTGGTGGTAGAGCAGCCATGGCAGCTCCCGTGGAGGAAGGATGCGCTCCTCCAAGCGGGAGGGGTGATCATGCACTATCCGGAAATAGGACAGCATCTGTGGGTTTGGATGCTGAACTGAACCGTTTATTGAGCATGGGCCTCGCTCCAGATGTGGTGAGAACAATTCAGGACGCACGTCTACAACAGCACTTTACGGATCAAAATGGGCAGATTTTCAGCGCTGGTACACAGAAAAAGACGTGGTTTCTACGTCATGTCAGATAGGTTGCGTGCTTTCTTTTCTGCAGCAACTGATGGACATAAATGTAGCTTTCAGCACCATAAAAACTTATGTTGCGGCTATCTCCTCCTGTCATGAAGGGTTTGGTGACAGAACGGTTTTTAATCATCCACTGATGAAGTGTTTTCTTAAAGGTGTGCGCCGACACAGGCCGGTGACAAACCCACTCGCTCATCAGTGGGATCTGACTTTAGTTGTACGCACATTGGTTAAGGCTCTGTTTGAGCCGTTAACCGAAGTGCCGTTAAAATTTCTGTCTCTCAAAACTACGCTGTTACTGGCCCTCACATCTGCTAAGAGAGTAAGTGATTTATGTGCACTCACTGTCGCTCCTTCATGTCTGAAAATTGTGAAGTTTGTCGCTGTTGGTCCCGGGGGGTCATTGTGTGTAGTCGCTGGTGGGGCTCTTCCTGTTCTCCCCTTTGGTCGGATCTGGGGAGTTGGTGAGTGGCTCGTCCTGTTCGGGTGGCCCTGGGGACTCTGGGCTCGGGGTCCTTCTTGGGGTCTTGGGCTCTGATCCCCCCTTTGTCTGCCTCGGGCCTTGGGGGGGCGGATCTCTGATGCTTCGCGGTCACTATTGAATGTTCTATTCGAGGAACCTTATTCACTTATGCATGCTCACAACCACACACAAATGGGTGCAGGGATGTATATGTAGATATCATATGCAGATATGTAGATGGGTATGTGACTGAATATGAATGTATATGTATGTATACTGTATATTCATTTGTAAGTATGGGTATGTATATTTATGGAATTCTACTGCAAAGTCATGAATGTTATTATTCTTTATGCATGTGTTGCTATGTTCTGTCATGTACTTTGCAGGATTGCAGATGGAGGTTGGGTATGTTTGCCTTGTGCTTTTTTTGTGGATAATTGTTGTGTTTTGTTGTCTTAATTTCTGTCTTTCCTTTCTCTCTACAAAAAATATATAGATATTCATATCGGTGTGAGAGGATGGCTGTAAGGTAAGAAGGGAGGCCATCTATAAAAGAAAAAAAAAGACGTGGTTACTACGTCATGTCAGATAGGTTGCGTGCTTTCTTTTCTACAGCAACTGATGGACAGAAATTTAGCTTTCAGCACCATAAAAACTTATTCTACGGCTATCTCCTCCTGTCATGAAGGGTTTGGTGACAGAACGGTTTTTAATCATCCACTGATGAAGCGTTTTCTGAAAGGCGTGCGCCGGCACAGGCCAGTGACACACCCACTCGCTCCTCAGTTGGATCTGACTTTAGTTGTACGCGCATTGGTTAAGGCTCCGTTTGAGCCGTTAACCAAAGTGCCGTTAAAATTTCTGTCTCTCAAAACTACGCTGTTGCTGGCCCTCACATCTGCTAAGAGAGTGAGTGATTTATGTGCACTCTCTGTCGCTCCTTCATGTCTGAGAATTCAGTCGGACGGGAGCTTCAGCCATGTTGAGGCCTAACCCTGCTTTCACACCAAAATGCTTAAACAGTTCTTTCAAATCGAGAACAATCACTTTGAATGGATTTCACTCTCCACCTCACGAGTCTGAGGAGGAGGCCACGTCTCATTTACTTTGCCCTTTACGTGCAATTTCATGTTACGTGATACGCACAGAGACATTACATCACTCGCAACGTCTGTTTGTGCATTTTAGAGACAGCGTATCTGGACATGCTTTGTCCACTCAGCGTTTTTCTCACTGGTTGTGTGAGGCCATCTCAGAGGCCTAAAGGGCGTCTGGAACTGAACCCCCGCAGAACCTTTGTGCACATTCCATGAGAGCCATCGCATCCTCCACGGCTCTGTATGGAGGAATATCTGTCAATGACATCTGCTCTCCAGCAGCGTGGTCATCACCATGTTCTTTCATTCGATTTTATCTGCGTAATGCATCAACGTTCTCCATGACCCATTCGGCCCTCAGGGTTTTATCAGAATGATGATTTAATCCTACATGAAGCCTCTTTTAACATGAGCTCACATCTATCTGCAGGCAGGCATGATGTTAGATGTTTATTATCAGTCACCGTTCATGATCACTGTTGTTTCTGATTGTTTATAAATAAAGTATTGACCTGTTCTGTTCACCGTTCTCAGCAACAGTTCTGTTCCCTCAGTTTTGTGATCGCCCACCAGAGTTCATTCTTCTCCCTGGCATGTTGTTGCACAATCAAACACAATAAACTGAGTACAAATTGTTTGTTTTACGTTGCTCATCTTTGTTTTCAGCAGCTAAAATGTAATTGTTCAACCTGTAGTGCAGGCTTATAGGCTTATTATCCC